>JAXIVD010005641.1:0-27966 GCA_036785275.1 Cancer borealis
TACTACTATTACTACTACTACTACTCTTATATTCAGACTTATGCTACTACTACTATTACTACTCCCTGTTGACCTACAAACTACTACCTACTAGCAAACACGTGTAGTTTGTTAGTATAAGTAGTAGTAAGCCGTTCAACAGACACCTCGTCATCATCAACAGGTCGCCTTGTATCCGTTCTTCCTTTGTAATCCTTTGTAATCCTCTTATTTATCTGGCTCTTCCTTTTTCGCCTCCTTATCTTTATTTTTTTCTCTACTTGTTACTCCACCTACACCTACATCTATACTTCCTCCTCCTTCTCTTCCTATTAATACTTCTACTATTACTACTACTACTACTACTACTACTACTACTACTACTACTACTGCTCCTAACAACACAGTATTATCAAGCTTCAGCCATTCCACCTGTTCCTGTTCTTCCTAGTACTTAACAGGTAGCAATAAGCAGATTAATAACTACTACTAGAACACGTAACTTCAAAAAAATTATAAAATGTACTGAAACGAACAAAAAACTCATGATAATAATTTTTTGGTCAAGTGAATCATACTTTCATTATTTATAAGGTCAATGACATCAATCTTTGTTTTGTTTTTTATATATGTCAAAGCTTTTTTCTTCACATCACGGAAGGGAGAGGTAAAAACCCCCACTGATCTTCGTTTTTTCTTCGCATCCTCGTGTCGGTAAATTTGTTTTTGTTGCAAGGGATGAGGGCAAAGGAAGGATGTGGCATTATTATAACATTATATATTTTTTTGGTGCGTATGTGTCACCAATCCTTTCCTCTTACTGATCCTCCCACTCGTAATCCACAGAAACAACCTAACATTTCATCCTCCCCACCACTCATCCCCAACATCTTCCCCACCACTACTTCCCCATCACTACGAGTACCTCCACCACACACAACCACAAAACCCTCAATACCACTACAACTTATACATCACATAACCCTAAACACAACTACTTAAACACGTTACACATACTTGTACCACCCCAGACACAAACACAAATAAAAAAAAAATTAAAATAATATACCATAACACTTTTTAAACCCACAACCTCACAACTTCACACTTATAACCTCCTCACTCAAACCTCAAGGACCCCACGTACACCCTCACACCACCCCAGAAGAGCGTCAGGGCGCCTCCTCTACTCAGTATGCTCGTAGGGCGTCTCAGGGAGCCATAACTCAAGCAAGACCCAGCTCACAAACGATGCTCAGAATTCCCGATGTCATTTGTCCTCGCGATGCAAGACCCAGGAAGTCAGACTGGTCGCCTTGAAACAATGATCGTGTGGAGTGTGGAGTAAAGGAGGTTGTGAGGAGTGCTGTGGTAATGGGTGTGTAGTAGGAGAGTGTATGGTTAATGGGTGGAGAAGGGGTGTTTGTGGTTGTATGGTAGATGTGCGTGTGTGTGTTTTGCTAAAATATATGTGTGTTTGATAGATTTAAGCGCATGTGCTAGTGAGTGGATATAAGGAGTGTGTGTGTATGTGTGTGTGTGTGTGTGTGTCTGTGTGTGTGTGTGTGTGTGTGTGTGTGTGTGTGTGTGTGTGTGTGTGTGTGTGTGTGTGTGTGTGTGTGTGTGTGTGTGTGTGTGTGTGTGTGTGTGTGTGTGTATATGTGTGTGTGTATGGATGTAATGTTGTGGATGTATTGATTATATAAGTAACTGATAATTAACTACTTAATTCCTTTGTTGAGAAAATATCTGAGTGAGTGAGTGAGTGAGTGAGTGAGTGAGTGAGTGAGTGAAGTGAGTGAGTGAGTCAGTGAGTGAGTGAGTAAGTGAGTGAGTGAGTGAGTGAATAGCAATGGGCTGTTTGTTTATTTGCTCTCTCTCTCTCTCCTCTCTCTCTCTCTCTCTCTCTCTCTCTCTCTCTCTCTCTCTCTCTCTCTCTCTCTCTCTCTCGCTCTCTTTTTCCTTTTTTTTCTTTCTAACCATTTTCTACAACATTGTCTTTGCTCTCTCATTTCCAGGTTTATCTTTTTTTTCTTTACCTTTCTACCACCCTTTTTTCACCTCTTAATCCTCCTCCTCCGCCACCTCTTCCTACTTTCCCTTTCCCTCCTCGTCCTCGTCCTCCTTCTCTTCTTGCTCTTCTCCAACTCCACCACACAAGCCTTACCTCTACCTCTCCCCCATCCTCCTCCTCCTCCTCTTCTTCCTCCTCCTCCTCCTCCTCTCCTCCTCTCTCCTCCTCCTCCTCCTCCTCCTCCTCCTCCTCCTCCTCCTCCTCCTCCTCCTCCTCCTCCTCCCTCCTCCTTCTCCTCCTCCTCCTCCAAAAAGATGATTAGACGAAGTAAAAAAGATCTCGAAATATATATTGCGAATTAAAACTAAATCCAACCCCAAGGAATTTTACACCTACGTACGTAATAAAAAAGTTATCACAACTAATATTGGCCCACTCCACCTAGAAAACGGTAAGGAAATAAATACAGAATCAGAAATGGCCGAAGTACTAAATGATTATTTTGCATCCGTTTTTACTGTTGAAGACACCGATGAAATCCAGGAAGTAACCCCAGCTAAACCTAACTTAATTCCTTTAAGCGATTGTCACTTTACTGAGGATATAATAACTAAGGCACTTGATAAAATTAAAGTAAATAAAACTCCTGGTCCTGATTGTATTGCACCGACAGTCTTAAAAGAGGCAACATTTCAAATCAGCAAACCTCTTGCAATACTATTTAATAAATCTTTAAATTCTGGGAAAAGTTCCCGACATTTGGAAATTAGCAAATGTTACCCCTATACAAAAGAAAGGAGATAAAACACTACCGATTAACTACAGACCAATCAGCCTCACATCCGTAGTTGGTAAATTAATGGAAACTATAATACGCGATAAACTAGTGACTTTTCTTGAAGAAAATAGCATGATTAATAATTCTCAACATGGTTTCCGAAACAAACGATCTTGCTTAACGAATCTCCTTGACTTTTATAACGATGTATTCAACATTTATGACGAGACAAAAACGGTCGATATAATTTATCTCGACTTTCAAAAAGCGTTTGACAAAGTTCCCCACAAACGGTTATTAAAAAAAATTAGAATCACATGGCATATCTGGAAATATTCTTAAATGGGTTGAAGACTGGCTTTCCGAAAGAAGACAACGCGTTGTCATAAACGGTAAATCATCTAACTGGTGAGACGTTAAAAGCGGTGTGCCACAGGGCTCAGTACTTGGTCCCATTCTTTTTCTAATTTACGTAAATGATATTGATGAAGGCCTCACTTGTAAAATATCAAAATTTGCCGACGATACGAAAATCACGAGTAAAGTAACTACAACCGCCGATAAACTACAATTTCAATCAATCTCAACATGTTAGTCAATTGGTCAAAGAAATGGCAAATGAAATTTAATGTCGATAAATGTAAAGTTTTGCATATCGGTAGCAATAATCAATTCACTAAATATACAATGAATGACTCTGAACTTTCCAAGGTTAACCATGAAAAAGACTTAGGGATAACTATTAGTAACGACCTCAAACCAGATAAACATTGTTCAGACGTTGTAAAAAAAAAAGCTAACAAACTGGTCGGTTTCATCGGTAGAACTTTTGATTATAAATCTGAAAAAGTTATCCTTACATTATATAATGCACTCGTACGACCTCATCTAGAATATTGCATTCAATTTTGGTCTCCATACTATAGAAAAGATATTTAATAAGCTGGAGAGAATACAAAGAAGAATTACTAAAATTATCCCAAGACTGCGAAACAAGTCTTACGAAGAACGTCTAAAGGAGCTGAACTTATTCAGTTTATCCAAACGTAGGCTACGAGGAGACCTAATTGAGGTTTTTAAATTTTTTCCATGGTTTTGATAATATTAACATAAACGATTATGTAACTACCGATCTCACAAGCTCCACCCGTAACAATGGCTTCAAGATCATTGGTAAGCGCTTTAGATCAAACGAAGCGAAGCACTTTTTCTTCAATAGAATCGTAAATGTTTGGAATTCTCTCCCAGCACAAATTGTCAACAGTACTACAATTGAATCATTTAAGAAAAACTCGATAAGCACTTAGCATCTGTTCACCAAGTCGAATATTTCACTTCTGCGTTTTTTTTTTTTTTTTTTTTAATAGCATAGATTACTCCTTGTTTTTTATTTCTTTCCTATACAAATTCCATGTTAGTTTTTTCATGCTACATGGTATCACTTCCTCTTCCAGCCAGCTTCGGCTGGAGGGAGGGGTGGGTGGGGAGGAGCCTTCCACTTTGCTGTCCTTTTGTCTCTATCACGTAGATATTATAGTAGTAGTAGTGTAGCTAAACAGACAGCCTCGTTAGGTCCAGTAGGACTGTTGCTGTCTGTTTTTCCTTTGTACTCCTTTGTACTCCTCCTCCTCCTCCTCCTCCTCCTCCTCCTCCTCCTCCTCCTCCTCCTCCCTCCTCCTCCTCCTCCTCCTCCTCCTCCTCCCTTTCCTCCTCACACATCACAACACAAACACCACGATAATTACACTAACCACACCAAACGCAGTAACAAAACACACACACACACACACAACACACACACACACACACACACACACACACACACACACACACACACACACACACACACACACACACACACACAGACACACACACACACACACACACACACACACACACACACACACACACACACACAAAGCCTTACCCAGCGGGGACAAAGTGGAATGCAGAAGAAAACACACACAGGAGAGAGAGAGAGAGAGAGAGAGAGAGAGAGAGAGAGAGAGAGAGAGAGAGAGAGAGAGAGAGAGAGAGAGAGAGAGAGAGAGAGAGAGAGAGAGAGAGAGAGAGAGAGAGAGAGAGAGAGAGAGAGAGAGAGAGAGAGAGGAGAGGAGAGAGAGAGAGAGAGAGAGAGAGAAGAGAGAGAGAGAGAGAGAGAGAGAGAGAGAGAGAGAGAGAGAGAGAGAGAGAGAGAGAGAGAGAGAGAGAGAGAGAGAGAGAGAGAGAGAGAGAGAGAGAGAGAGAGAGAGAGAGAGAGAGAGAGAGAGAGAGAGAGAGAGAGAGAGAGAGAGAGAGAGAGAGAGAGAGAGAGAGAGAGAGAGAGAGAAAGAAAGAGAAAAAGGCAAGACAAAGAGGACTGGGGGAAGGGAAGGGAATGGAATGGAAAGCGAGAAGGAGGGGGAAGGAAAGAGGAGGGAAAAGGAGGGAAGGGATAAGGTAGAAACAGAGGAGGACAATTGAAAAGGTCAGGAAAGGAGGAGAGGAAAATTTAGAGAGGGGAAAAAAAAAATCAAGGAAAATAGAAAAAGGGGAAAAAAAAGAAAGAAAATGAATAAGGATAATGAATGAATAACGGTGAACTTCCTTTGCCAAAATAACATCACCTTTTTATGTGTCCTACTAATAGACAATGACGCTTCAAGGGACGCGTCAAGTAAAGGTGAAGATACATTAGGTGGTTGGGTGTGTTTCTTTATCACTTGTTGATCTGGGCTGAGTTTCCATAATACAACGCAACACACCTGTGACTCTCTCTTTCTTTATCTCTCTCTCTCTCTCTCTCTTCTCTCTCTCTCTCTCTCTCTCTCTCTCTCTCTCTCTCTCTCTCTCTCTCGTTATACACCGTTAAGGGCGATTACGAAGGAAGAGGATAAGCAATGAGGAGGAACAAGAAGAGAGGTAAAGGGAAAGGAAGGAGGGGAGGAAACAGTTGTGATGGTAGGGCGGGAGGGCGTGAAGGACAAGAGGAACAAAGTAATGAGGGAGTGGCAAGGGAGTGGAAGGGAAGTGGGAGGGGAGTGGAAGAAAGGGTAAAAGAGGAGTGAAAGAGAAGTGAAAGGGAAGTGGAAGAGGAGTGGAAGGGAATGCAAGGGAAGTGGAAGGGGAGTGGAAGGGTAGTGGAAGGGAGTGGGAGGGGAGTGGAAGGGGAGTGGAAGGAGAGTGGAAGAGGAGGGAGGAGTGATGGATAGTGAGAAGAGGGCAAAGATTACGTCCTCCTCCAGGTGTGACAAACTGTCATACCACCTATAAAATTCAACACCTGCCACCTGTCACTCACTGAGGAGGAGGAGGAGGAGGAGAAGGAGGAGGAGAAGGAGGAGGAGGAGGAGGAGGAGGAGGAGGAGGAGGAGGAGGAGGAGGAGGAGGAGGAGAAGGAGGAGGAGGAGGAGGAGGAGGAGGAGTAGGAGGAGGAGGAGGAGGAGGAGGAGGAGGAGGAGGAGGAGGAGGAGGAGGAGGAGGGAAAAGTAAAGATAGCATGACCAAGGAGGGCAGTAGAGTAAAGTGAGGGAAGTAGAGACAAGAGGAAGAGGGAAGAGGAGGAGGGGAGGAGGGGAGGAGTAGGAGGAGGTGAGAGGAAAGAAGCTGAAACTATATTGGGCTGGAAAGTTATATTTTTGTCTTATTTAAGATGACAGCTACATGTTTTTATTTATTTTTTGTTCAGAGGCTGTTGCTGTTTTTATTCTTGTTGTTGTTGCTGTGATTTTGAAGTTTATCAATTAGTTAAATAACGTTTGTGTTTGTCTGTTTGTGTGTCTGTGTGTTTGCAAGCCTTTACATGTTTTGACAGCAAGTATTACGATGCAGGAAGACAAACTATAATCAGACATCATTAATTATTGGAAAAATCTTAACGCCTTCATGGCTTTCCTTTCTTATCGGTCTTTCTATCTTCCACCATCTTACAAACACTCGTCATGGAACACAAAAATCTATAAACCTTCTCTGCATAACCTTCATGTAAGATTAAAGTGACATTATCAATTCAAAACTCTGCACCAACGCGATCTTTTTAAGTGTACTAAGATGTGCATAAATCAAGACGCAGGTAAGGTAATTGGCAGGTAATTTAAGGGTTTAGTAATTCCAATCCACCACGTTTAGAACTCATGAACGATTGGTTTAATTTTACCTTGATGCCTCGCTACTTAAATGTCAGACAAGCTTGTTCTCTTACCTCTTCTTCGATTTGTAAAGATTGGTTCGTGTTGAGGAGATTAAGTCATGTTTTACCCAGTGTGAAGCGAGTCTTGGTGCTGCTAGGATGAACGTAGTTACTTCAGTTATAGTTAAGAAGACCTTGAAAACCGTAAAACGTAATGTTCTAATGGTCTACGATTGTCGAAATAATTGAATACACTTACTGCAACGCATAGTGATTTCTTTCAACTTAATTATTCAGCATTGCTTATCCTGCAACTTATTCAGAGGTGTGTTAATCTTTACGACTTAATCACTGTATTTACGAGAATGTATTATACATTCGTGTCTTGGGAGAAAATTAAAGTTAGCCTTTTCATCAATTTTCTTTTCAAGCTAAGGGATACAAGTCTCACATCCTAATATATTCAAATTGGTATTTTGACTTTCTATATCGAGTGACATTTATGAATAGTTAACTTCATTGACGATTCCTCCTTCTCACCTGACCACCAATGACCTGACCTTCCGTACACACGACCTCACTCCTCCTCCTCTTCTTCAGTGAGTCTGCTTTACAATTTACTTAAGTGTTCAGCTGTCAATTATGGTAAATTTATTGATGTTACTGAGATTACACAATGATGGATTTAGCTTTATTTAACGTGAATTTATAAGGCAGATAGATACATTGTCCTTACTACCACCACCTCCACCTCCACCTCCACTCCCATTTCCATTTCCATTTCCTTCTTCAACCTCCCTTCCATCCCTTCCATCCACACAGATGCGCAGTGTTCCATCCATCCAACCATCCATGTGCACGCGTGGTCATCAATCAGCTCGGTATAGCCTGCCCCGAATATTTGTTTTGGACTAAAAATAAAATCGTAATAAGACGGGTTTTTTTTTCTTTTAAATTGATGGTATTGATATTAGTGATGAGATTCCTAGTTTAGTAAGATTGTCATTCATGTTTTCTTGAATTAATTTGTGTCCATAAGTATTATCTCTCTATATATGTATGTATATAAAACTGTAAGGAAAAAACTTCACGACCAAATATTTCATTGTTTTAAGATATGTAATTCATTAAATGTCACAGCTGAAGGTTAATAAACAATTTCATTAACACTCTCCAACAGCCAATGAGAAAAAAGTACTGAAAATTTATATATAGAAAAGCAGTAGTGTCCTTTGCTTTCCTACAAATATCAAATTTAATTGATCTACTAAGCCCATTTTCTTTACTCTTTTTTTTCTTACTTTTCAAAGCAGCTTCTGAAATAACCTTTCGATCACCCTCATGTATAATATAATGTATGAGTGAGTATTCAAGGAATCAAAATGGACGTAATTCACAAGAAGAAAATGCAAACCACAATGTTTATTCAATTATCTTGTCACTGACTGTTGACAATGTGCACCCAATTATATTGAATTTGGGTGATTTCTTTTTCTTATTTTTTTTCAACCTCCTCCTACTTCTCCTCCTCCTCCTCCTCCTCCTCCTCCTCCTCCTCCTCCTCCTCCTCCTCCTCCTCCTCCTCCTCCTCCTCCTCCTCCTCCTCCTCCTCCTCCTCCTCCTCCTCTTGGTGTGGTTTCTTTTTCCTCTTCAGTGTAATTGATTTGGACACAAGTGTGGATGAAGTCATTAATTCCAGGTTTAGGTTAAAAGATAAGTGAAAGGAGAAGGGAGGAGCATCTAGAATGGTCAGGATGAAGAAAGAGAAAGAGGAGGAAGAGGCGGAGGAGGAGGAGGAGGAGGAGTACCCATCCCATATATATACATAAATATACCGTTTCTGCAACCATCAACACCATCTACCACCACCACCACTACCTTCCTTTTATATAGATGAGTTTAACATAAGAGAGATGATACACTCGTATACCTTATTTAAAGCAATGTTACACTTGTATATGTTGAGGGGGAAGGAGGGAAGAGAACCCGTACTGTACTTTACTTGTGTGTGTATGTGTGTGTGTGTGTGTGTGTGTGTGTGTGTGTGTGTGTGTGTGTGTGTGTGTGTGTGTGTGTGTGTGTGTGTGTGTGTGTGTGTGTGTGTGTGTGTGTGTGTGTGTGTGTGTGTGTGTGTGTGTGTGTGTGTGTGTGTGTGTGTGTGTGTGTGTGTGTGTGTGTGTGTGTGTGTGTGTGTGTGTGTGTGTGTGTGTGTGCCCATGGTCCCTCCACCCTCCCTCCACCCGCAACAAAAAATGACTTGATTAGTATAACACATTTGCATTCATTTGCACTTAATAACATCCCATGATATTATTAAAGACTTATTTTTGTTCATTTGCTCATATCCCTTCGACGCATTTTCATGTATTATCTATTTTTTATCCTCTTCTTCCTCCTCCTCCTCCTCCTCCTCCTCCTCCTCCTCCTCCTCCTCCTCCTCCTCCTCCTCCTTCTCCTCCTCCTCCTCTTTTCTATTTTCCTTCCTGTCCACATCATAATCTTCCCTATCTTTATTTTTTAGTTTCTCATTTCTCTCCTGTTTCCCTCGTCTTCTCTTGCATCTGTGTTGCTTCTCTTTTCTTTCATCCTCTCTTCCCTTCCCTTCCCTTCCCTTCCCTTCCCTTTCTTTCCCTTCCCTTCCCTTTCCCTTTGTTTCCCTTTTCCTGTGCTTTAATTCGTCCATTAACGTCATTAGGGGAACGAACATTTATGGTTCAAGGCAAACCTGTTGATCATAATGCAAATAATAAATGTTAATATAGTTTACTTTATCATATTAATTAATCAACACTTCGATATGAACATGAAGTAATAAGATTGTTAGTATCACTCTTATTACTATCATTATTATTATTATTATTATTATTATTATTATTATTATTATTATTATTATTATTATTATTATTATTATTATTATTATTATTATTATTATTTCAAACTGCGAGCAAAACTATCTTCTACATTCATAAAGTTGATAGAAGTAGGAAGAAGAAAGGAAGGAAGGAAGGAAAGAAGGAAGGAAAACAGGTATAGATAACTAACATTGTAACTACGTATTAACACTTACATACCAGCGCTAGTAACAGATAATTGGTAACAGGCGGTAATCCTCTTCTTAACACACGGTATTAACACTACAAAATATACATGAACGTGTGATGGATGGGCGAGGCGAGGTGAGGTGAGGTGTGGCTGTGGTTTTCAGTGTTCAGATGGATGAAAGTATAGACACACTAGCTTCTCTAACCTCCCCGATGCCTCGCTTGCTCAAGGCTAGCTAGGCAAGGGTGTAATACTAGGTCTTACCAGATAGTGAATGTTAGATTATGTTATTCCTTAAAACCAATAATGTAATCTAACTTTTATTAATATTCTTTTAACGTCACGTTGTTATGAATGCATGTAGTACAGCAGGTTATGTAATAATTCCTTGCTTTACGATGTTTTAATAATTATTACTTGTATTAGTTATATAGTAACACTGTCAGTCATGTTTGCTAGCCTGAACCGGATATGCTAGAGAGCGACCACCTTTTCCTCACTAAGTCATTCGTCTCAATATAATTATGGTTTTAATCATCAAATATAGCCAGAGTTAACAGTTATTAATACGCCAAAACGGCAAATCCCATTACTACGGACTCGTGAAGCAAGGCAGAGGAAGGCTTAAAGGTTGGTACGAGACGGCTGTCTGGTGCTTCGAACGTCTGAACAACACGTAATGAGCGAGTGAGTGAGTGAGTGAAGTAGCTGACTCCCTCTCCCACAACTCACTTGGTAAATGAGTGGAGGAAGGGAGGAGGGAGGGAGAGGAGGGATGAGAGGAAGGGAGAGGAGGGGTAGCAGACAGGACAGCTTGCCACTTCACACATAAAATATATATTTCACCACCAATCTATTTATTCGTTAAAAACTATAATGTTGATCTGAATCCTAGAAGACATTATGAAGGTTTAGTAACACCAGTATACTTAAAAATTATATTAATGGCTTAGGTGATAACTTATTTTAAACGAGTTGTTGTATGTGTGTGTGTGTGTGTGTGTGTGTGTGTGTGTGTGTGTGTGTGTGTGTGTGTGTGTGTGTGTGTGTGTGTGTGTGTGTGTGTGTGTGTGTGTGTGTGTGTGTGTGTGTGTGTGTGTGTGTGTGTGTGTGTGTGTGTGTGTGTGTGTGTGTGTTTGTTCAATCTGAAATACAAGACTCATCAGGCATTATCCTGCAACTACCCAAACTGAAGCGAGCAGTTTGGGTATGCTGGGTGAGTGGTTTTGGGGGTCATGGTCATCCAGCATGTCTATTTACTTAATTATTATCATTATTATTATCATTATTATTATCATTATTATTATAAATATTATTATTATTATTATTATTATTATTATTTATTTATTTATTTATTTATTTTTTTTTTTTTATTATTATTATCATTATTATTATTATTATTATTATTATTATTATTATTATTATTATTATTATTATTATTATTATTATTATTATTGTTATCATTATTAGTATTATTATGGTGTAAGAGGAACATGAGATTAGCGACACAATTCCTTCTTCTTCCTTGCCTCCTTCCTTGACTACGAATTTGTCCCAAAGTTTGTATTTTATGAAACTCATCATGAGGAGGACAACACAAGTTTTTCTTAATCCTGTCATTTCATCGTGCGTATACATAGATACCATCATATTTTACGACACTAACAATGATACAAAAAAATATATAATAATAACGATGATAACAAAAACAATGGTAACAAAAATTATATAACACCATTTTTTTTTATATACCAATACAAACTATGATTAATTTCATTTTCACATTTACAATAATTAACAGTTTGCGTGCACGTGGGAGTCTGGATGTGTGTGAAGTGCACCTCAGCTTACCACGCCTCACTGCGCCACACTCAAGGTTCACCCCACCACTCCACAAACTCCACAAACTCCACAAGATCCAACCAATACTCCACACTGGAATGAATCTTTGTACAGTAAACTCTCCAGCTTGGCTACTAATTAGACCCAAAAAGGAAGAATCATTAAACTCACCAAACGCAGAAATACCAAAGCAAAAGGACTCACTCCAATCATCAGAATCCAAATTGATATTGAAAGGCAACCAAAAGTATCTTTACCTGATACTCATAACAATTTTTCGATCTTCCTTCATGTGTTTTCTCAGACTTTCTCAATTGCAACTATACTACCATACCGTCACATATTCCTAATTTTTGAGGTTATTACGAGGAAAAGTAGACAAAATCATGCTTAAAAGTAATAGGTAAGGGAGTGATCGCTGCCAGGAAGGGGAGACGAGGGTGGTACAAGAAAGGGTGCGTGTGTGTGGGTGGGAGGGAGGGAGAAGAAGTAAAAGTGGTGTGAGGGTGTGGGGTGAGGGTGTTGCGCTGGGAAAGTTGAGGTGATTGAGGGAGTAAAGGAAGTAAAGAAGGGTAAGGGAGGAGGGACGGAGAGGAAGGAAAGGGTATGAAGGGGAGGAGGAAGGGAGGGAGAGGAAGGAAGGGGAAGAGGAAGTAACAGTTAAAATGGTTTTCATGTTTCTTTCCACATACATCTTTTCCAGTCTATAATTTGGGTCTTTTTGTTTTCACTGCTTCGTTGTTGTTTTTTCTATCCTTCTTTCTTCACTAACTACTACTACTATTACTACCCCGCCTCCACACATACACACATACACACATACAACACACACACACACTGAAATATATTCCTTTACCTATTATCTAACTTCTATTCTTAATTTCTTCAAGGATCTAACACCTTAAGAACACCACAAACACATCACCTTCATCACTGACAGAATAGATAGACAGGCAAAAAAAAAACGACAGATAAATTAATACATACGACACACAGACGAACTACAATCACTTACATATATATAGAAAACCTTGGATAGAAGACTGAAAGGACAGGTTTGGAGAGAAATGATGACTACAAAATAAATACACATTACACACATACAATAGTCGGATATATATATATAGATAGATAGATTCATGTAACGATACAAATACACAAAAGACGAACAGACATCTATCTATTCATACACAAAACTACTACACAAACAAATAAACAGATACTCAATAGTTATTCGTCCTAACTGCAGCAGAGAATATCTTACAGTGAGTGATGGAAATTCCCTTGAGAAATAGTTATAAGATATTCCTAGTTGTCTCCTTCCCTCTCCCCACCCTCGCTGCTCCCTTCAAGTCAAGACACAAGACGCACACACACAAGCCTCTCCTTCTCCTCTCCCTTATTCCCACCAGCCGAAGATAATGATAAATAATACATGACTAAATAAATCAACATCGCAAGAGCCACCCACGTAGACGCTGGGGTGAAAAATTTGATTCTGAAACACTGATTATTTTTTCTTCTCCTTATCAACACACAAAACAGTGGATATTAAAGGCGGGAGTTATCTTACTTACAATCATATATATATTTTTTAGTTCTACAGTTAATTCTCGTGTTAATGAGAATATTATTATAGAGTTCCTTTCCTTATGTGTGTGTTTATTTTTTCTCAACTCGTAATTTATTATATGGATTAATGTTTGTCTGTCTGTTTGTGTGTAATGAAAGTCCAAAACAGATGGCACGTGATAGTATTATGAGCCTTGCAACTTTCCACCCTAATGAGAGGTTTCTAGTGTTGCCGAAACCCTGGAATTTTATATATATAAATTTTTTTTCTTCCCAAGTTAATGTTTGATGTAATCGTTGTAATCAGTGGGGTATGAAGTTGAATCCTATTAAAATTCATAGTCTTATAATTAGTAGATCTAGTGCGCCTCTTCCTTTACGAGCAAATATTATTGTTGATAATTATGTAATCAAGGATATTACTTTAAAATTACGTTGCCTTAATTTACTCCTGAGACTCGTAAAGTTACTCTTAATCATCACTTAATGTATATATACGTGAACCTTATAACATTGTATTTCGGCGTATATATATAGATGGCAAGTCTTGTTCAAATTATTATATTACTTTCACTCTTATATTCAGTTTTATTTAAATCTGTGATGAAGATTTAAATTCGAGGCTTATGGATCGAGTCTGAAATGAGGTTGAGCTTAATCTTGGAGTTTTAATTTTAAGCATCACTAATTTTCAAGCCATGCTATGCGAAATTGTGTTCATGCTGACCAACCTCACCAATGAATGTAGGCACCATTAGCATGTTGAGGTGGTGTTGAGGTGGTGTTGAGGTGGTGTTGAGGTGGTGTTTCTTGGCTACATTCCTTCCTTCTGTGTTCAATACGTGTCTCAATCCTGCAGGTGATTGATGCCTTCTCGTTCCAGACCAGTAATCATGTGTTGTTGTTTTACACTCGCGTGAGAGAAGAACCTTTTGTCTCAACTCTATATTAACTGTACACGTTTGATCCTTGTGTTGTTGTTGTTTTTTTTTGGAAATATTCACCTTAACGTGCATATAATAACAATAATGATGATGATAATAATAATGATAACTACAATATGATGACGTGATATGCACAACACAACCTCATCATCATCATTAGCGTTATCACTATCATTATTTTATTCACTGCAAGCTAATTACAACTACATAATCTAATCCTCACATTAACTAACATCAACACCAATTTATTCCACCTCATCCTAGGAAAACACACACACACACACACACACACACACACACACACACACACACACACACACACACACACACACACACACACACACACACACACACACACACACACACACACACACACACACACACACACACACACACACACACACACACACAGCACATCTTCCCTTCACCCCTCATTCCTCCACTACACTCCTTCACCCTTTCTTTCCCTTGTACTCCCCTCACTCCACAAGCCCAGGAGTGTTGAGTTTAACCTATTCACACCTCCTCCTTTCACCTCACCTCGCAGCTACTCCTTGACTCTAACACCTGCACTCCAACCTCTTACTCTTCCTCCCCTCACCCCCCATTACCCCCTCATCCTCACCCCAAGCTAGACCTTAAAAAACCACCTTGGTGATGGTATCTGTTTGGGTTTACGAGGACTAATTTAAATATTCATGGAATCTGTAGCAGTTATATCTCTATTTAAATATGCCTTGTCGGATAGTAGTAGTAGTAGTAGTAGTAGTAGTAGTAGTAGTAATAATAGTAATAGTAGTAGTAGTAGTAGTAGTAGTAGTAGTAGTAGTAGTAGTAGTAGTAGTAGTAGTAGTAGTAGTAGTAGTAGAAGTAGTAGTAGTAGTAGTAGTAGTAGTAGTAGAAGTGGTGGTAGTAGTTAACTCCTCCCCTCTGTTTATATACGTTCCTCCTCCTCCTCCTCCTCCTCCTCCTCCTCCTCCTCCTCCTCCTCCTCCTCCTCCTCCTCCTTCCCCTCCTCCTCTTCCTCCTCCTCCTCCTTCTTCTCCTCCTCCTCGCCAACAAGCTTGCTACATGCTAAAAGATGAATGAGATAGAATGAGCGATAGTGGAGAAACAACTGTACCGTACATACATACATACACGCACATATAGATAGATATAACAAGTACGGTACAGATGTAGAGATGAAGGTCAACTCTTATGAGATCTTTCAGGTTAAAAGAGTAATGAGTAGCTGTTCAGGGTGAGTGAAGGGGAAGGAAAGGAGAAAAAAGTTAATGGTTAATGGTCCTTGATGTTTTGGATGATCTTATGAGGAGTAATAGAAGTGAGGGGATACAAGAGGAAGAGGAGGAAGAGGAGGAGGAGGAGGAGGAAGGGAAAGAAGGAGAAGGATTTGAAGGATGTGTAAAAAGCAATCAGGGAGAAATCGTAAAGGAGAGAGAGAGAGAGAGAGAGAGAGAGAGAGAGAGAGAGAGAGAGAGAGAGAGAGAGAGAGAGAGAGAGAGAGAGAGAGAGAGAGAGAGAGAGAGAGAGAGAGAGAGAGAGAGAGAGAGAGAGAGAGAGAGAGAGAGAGAGAGAGAGAGAGAGAGAGAGAGAGAGAGAGAGAGAGAGAGAGAGAGAGAGAGAGAGAGGGAATCATTAGGTAAAGTGATGAGGAGCGAAACGAGGGCGAAGAGAGATAAGATAACAGTGTGAGAAGTATACGACAAGGGACAGACAGACAGACAGACAGACAGACAGACAGACAAACAGACAGACAGACAGACAGACAGATACACAGACAGACATACAAACAGACTACTGGGCCGGCCTTCTGCCTGTGTATGGGAGGGAGGGTGGGGATAGCAAACGAGTAGACACACAAATAAATGAATAAATACAATTGATAAATAAATAAGTAAATAAATAAATAAATTACATAGGAATAAAAAAAAAAAGAATTATCACAACTGTTTCTTCTTCTATCCAAACAAAAAATGCGCTGCCAGACAAACCTGTACTAATAAAGTCTAATAAACTTACTTCATAGACACATTTTGTATATAACTTGATGACCTACCTACCTTTAATATATTTGCTGCTATAACGGGCGGTGTTATAGTTGTGCATTGGAGTCTTGTGTAGTACTTGTGTAGCCTTGTATGTTGTTGAAGAAGGAACATGTATTAATGCCTATATTGCCAACAACACTGGAAAGAAAGAGGAGGAAAAGAAGTATTATTAGTATTATCATCATTATTATTATTATCATCATCTTTATTGTAACACTAAACTAAACTAAAAAAAATGAAATGAAAGAAAGAAAGAGAAATGTGTAAAATAAAATCTACTGGTCCAACTAGCTGGCTCTCTCTTGCCATACATACATGCCCCCTCCCCCCCATTACACCCCCATACATCCCAACCCACACCCTAACCCCCTTCCCCCCCACCCCCCAGCCTTGCTTGTACATCAGCTGGTCGTCTCGCACCGGAACAGAACGCAGCTCAAAGTCAGGTTAATCTTCCGTATTTTTTCGATCAAAACAAATCACATTCAAACCAAGCATGAGTGTTATTCTTTTTGTTTGGGATTAATAAACTGGGCGAACAAAGCTGAGTGGGGATACAGGTTGGTGAGTGATTCAAGGTAGTTATTATTGTGCAGGCAGACACACAGAGACACAGACAGACAGACAGGCAGACAGACAGACAGGTAGGCAGGGAGACAGACAGGCAGACACACAGACACACAGACAGACAGACAGGCAGACAGGCAGACAGACAGACAGGCAAACAGATAGACAGACAGGCAGACAGACAGACAGGTAGGCATGCACCACACCTACGCCTTTAATACTGCATCCTTCCAACGGCATTGAACAAATAAATAATCAACGTAATTATTATAGATAATGATTAAAAACTGGATTATTTTCATCAACAACGCTACCAAACTGGAGGAATTCGTACGTTCGGAAGGAAGAAAACCCACTTTATATAATGTTATCTTGTGATGGACACTGTACAGACATACGTGGAATTCTTTGTTCATCTGTATAGTGTGTAAATAAATTGAAGAGAAAAAAAGTCATTGTAGTAGTAAATGTGTGTTAATTAATTAAATCACTTGCATACTTTTTTTCCTGACACCAAAACACAACCTTTGGGCATTATTACACTGTTGATTTTTTATGTTCGTCTTCGGTAATGGAACGAAAGTATGCTTCGCTAATAAAATAAAATAAAATAAAATAAAAATACTGACAAACACGTTCAATGCCTCTGGACACTACCATGAACTTACATCCTCAAACATCATTATATCAAAATTGGTACTGATGTGTCGTTTTATCTTTATCTTTATCTTTTTCTTTTGGTCATTATTCCCAGGAGTGACACCCAACATCCAGTTCAACTAACTATTCACCTTACGTTGTGGCGGAACTTCGAGTGTTTTTTTGTGTGTTTTTTTAAATTCTACAGCGGCGACAACCCTTTTTTATCTCTCGTTAGGTTGATGTTGGCGGTGCTTGAGGTGTGCATTGTTGTAGGTGGGAAGTGTGGGAGGAAGGGAAGTGTGGCTGTGACCTTGGCATTTTCACTCTCTGATAGTTTCAAATCAAGTTCATCTTTTGTTTATTGAATTATTTTTTTTCTTTATAGACCATCAATCGATATGTTCTATGTTTTAAATATTTCCGACAATGCAGCTTAACACACATCCTGACCTTCAAACCGCAGCTAGAGATAACAAAAAAAACAAAAAATCTTCCATGGAAAAAAGAAAACATGGAAAAGAAATATTAGTTAGACAAATACCTTTCATGCGTCACGGGATTCCAGCGTGTTGGCTTTATGTGTGTGTGTGTGTGTGTGTGTGTGTGTGTGTGTGTGTGTGTGTGTGTGTGTGTGTGTGTGTGTGTGTGTGTGTGTGTGTGTGTGTGTGTGTGTGTGTGTGTGTGTGTGTGTGTGTGTGTGTGTGTGTGTATGTGTGTATAATAGTGCGTCGCTGTGTCACTAGATGCTACCCATTGTTCATGCCCCTTACGAACATACATCAAGCTTAACTATCAAACTATATTACAGCATCACTTTTCAATTAGAGACTCTATTACATCACAACATTTATCTTTCACACATTAGTTTTGTTCCAATGGTTCCGTAAGCCTGATTGTGTGCATTAGCTATCTTACACTTTAGTATATTCTGGTACACTTGATTCTCTTCTATCGAATCATGTTATTGTACCAAGCCGGACATCGCTGTGACTCTGCCCTGAGGTTGATAATGTTAAAACTCGTGCCTCGGGGTTCGAAGGTAAGTACACAACACAAGACAAAGGATATTTCTGTCCTCTTAGGATACACTCAGCAAGGCTTCCTGTAGTTTTGTTTGGTACAGTATATTGAGTTCTAGATATAGATTATGACGAAAGCATGTTGATATCTACGGGTGGATACATATTAAGGTATGTTGAGCGTATGTGCAATTGTCATCAAAAATCTTGATCTCATATTACCATACAGTCCCTTTCTACGCGATGGTAATTTGATGTTTATCTTGGTTTATCTTGGTTTATATGTGTGTGTGTGTGTGTGTGTGTGTGTGTGTGTGTGTGTGTGTGTGTGTGTGTGTGTGTGTGTGTGTGTGTGTGTGTGTGTGTGTGTGTGTGTGTGTGTGTGTGTGTGTGTGTGTGTGTGTGTGTGTGTGTGTGTGTGTGTGTGTGTGTGTGTGTGTGTGTGTATGTGTGTGTGTGTGTGTGTGTGTGCGCCTGGCAGGGTCATCTATGGGCTACATAACATGATGGAAGCCTCATTGTTGGGTGGAGGCGCACACCGCGTGACCCACACTATTAATTACCTCATAATGGCAATAAAGATAATAATGTGTGGTGCTAATTTACCCACCAAAGCTATTAATTATTATACCGTGTGATGGTGGCTGGCAACAGAACACCATTCATGACGTGAAGTGTGGTGTGGTGTGGTGTGGAGAATGACATGTGCTGAGTGTGATGCACCTCACCTCTTCTCCTGAGTGATGTGCGGCTTCCCTAGGACTCATTCGCTCACTCACACCACAATACACATACAATCTCGACACAAAGCCGACACCCGCGGCGCCTCCAGATTCATTCATATACACGTTTATACATACATTCATACATACATACAAAACAAAAATTCTACAGCCATAGTATAGAAAAGTGAATGTTATTGCTACTTCAGTGACGTTCCAGGACGATGTGTAAGACTTGAAGATTCATATATAATGAAATGAAATACTTTGTAATCTGAAATAATCTCTACAGTCTTCCATCTAAAAAAAATAATAAGCAATTAGTTATCACTCTGTAGAGAAAAAAAACTTGCTACTTCAACTGTTATTAAGTACGAGTCATTAGTTCATATTATTCATCTATTTCTGAGAGAGAATTTTAATATACGCAAGGAAAAACTAAACTGATACATTTTTTCTGCCACACATTTCACTTATTTATGTATAGATTGTGTAGTTACTGTTGAGTTGAGGAATTGAAAGTGTGTCAATCCGCGCCCTCTACTGGCCCACGCCAAAGAGCACGCGTGTCTCAATCCAAAGGTGGTTAGATTAGGTTAGGTTAAATTAGGTTAGGTTGCTTTATGGATAGAGACACCAACTGCACACTTTGGAAATGCCTATAGCAATCACACACACTTATATTATCTGTTTCTGAGAATATCATCATCAGAATACCAGTCCACCTCGCTCTCACACTGGCTCGAGGCGCTAAAAGGCACGACAATGAATAGAACACATTATATTATCATCATTCTGGGGTTTGATATATCGGCAGCTTGCAAGTATAGTGTGATCTTAGTATTTATAACAACAGTGTGATCCTTGCGGGAACAGATATTCGAAACGCATCTGATTAGAATGACTTAATTTATACGCTATCCGTTTCATCACCTAAAAACAACAACTATATTACATTCAGTTAACAAAAAAATTCATTATAGTATATATTGGAAAAGAGACGTGTAGTATTTTCATCATAACACTGACATCACGAGTACTACTTACATTCATTTCCGTTATCTGAGTCGAATCGGGATGAAATTGAAGCAAATCTCATAACTTGCATAAAAATAGACCAGTGTGACGTGTGTAATATTAATAGCGACATACTACTGCAACACGTTCCCTGCCTCCACGCGACGCCCTGCCTTGCCACTCCATCCACACGACACACACAGAAGGTAGGATAATCACCAGCTTATGGCACCTTATATATAGACTCTTTTGCCTTCTGCGAAAATGAAAAATAAAATAAAGTTCTCCAAATCTCACCCAAAATCGAATCATTTGCAACTAAAAGCGAAATTTAATTAATAACTATTTTTTTGCGTAAATCTACAAATAAACCTACATGAATATAACTCGTTGAGGGAGGTACCAACAGGTACACCTCCACCCAGCCAGCCTGTCTGCCCCTCACCCCTTCCTGACATTACGGACGCTGCCCACCCACCCTCCCCACCACCACACCAAACACCCACCAGTCCTTCCCATTAAACCAGGGCACCCTTACCTATTAGAGTAGTCACTTGTCCCTTAACACACCTGGTCAATGATCGCTAAGGGTAAGTAAGTAAATAAGTAATACAAGACCAGCAGATTACAGAACAAGTCCGAGGACTCACAGTCAGCCACTCACCACACTGAACACAACACTAAAACTACTTACTGAACCAGGAGCGGGAAGTGCATTGTGGGTAGCAAAGATTCTAATACGGAAGATGGAAAAGAAAATGTTTACTTCTGCCGGTGTGTGGTTCGCGCCTGCTATGAAACACCGCCATCTATTGAGCAAACGGAAAACTACACCAGGTTATTTGTACTAGAGACTTATGTAAAATTTTAATGGGTAACTAAAACGGCCTTGGGTGATGGGGTGTAAATAATAATGTACATATATACTTTTTTTTCTTCTTATATATATATAACATTTACTCTATATCTCTCTTCTTGACTCCCCTTCCTTCTCCTTTACTCTTGTTCTTGCATCTAGCAGATCTTCCTCGTCATCCATTTGATTCCTTCCTATTCTTTCATCATTCACTTCTACTGTTACATTCGTTCCCTTCACCTCCTCATCCTTTGATATGGTGGACTGGCCTTCACTCCCTCTGCGTACATTCTCTTGTTCTTGCTTGGGGTGCCTAAAGCCTTGGTGTTCGGTGGCTAGAGCGACGCGCCTCGATGAAATATTTAATAAACACGAACACGACAACAAGGCACTCTGGAGGACGGTTTAGGAAGTACTCAAAGGCACTCTGATCCTCGTAGAAACAATGGTCTCTCTTTGTGTATCTCCTGAGCTGGAGGGAGGATGGCATATTGAGGTGAAATGAGAAGGTGAAGGAAGGTGAGGAAAGGAGAGAAAGGCAGGTGTAGAGTGAGGGAGAAAAGTAAAGTGAGAGGAAGGGTTATTCTGGGTGATTTTCATGACTTTATTAGTGTTCACCTTTCCCTCAGTCACGAAGCAGGAGTGGGGAAAAGCAAAGACAGGTAATGGTGTGTGTTGGTGTGTGTTGGTGTGCGTGTAGTGGTAAGAACACCGACTTGAGATAGATAAACTTTGTAGGGTAAGATTATGTAAGCAATGAATGAAAAGGTAAGAAGAGTACAGAAAAAAAATGTTCTACCTCTGAAATTTCTCTAAACTTAACGGGTAGATTTTATTTTTTTACAAGCACTTTCTCTGCTGAACCCCGACTCCCTACCACCCCTACACACACCCATCACACAAGCACTATCAATATCAACCATATAGGTGTACCAACATTTCCATTATTACCACTTCCATACCTTTACCCTTATCATTCCCTTTCATATATTACTATTCATCTAAACAAATTACTCAGACAAGTATGATGCAATGAAAAGTAATGTGGTCTCTTATCCCTTCCCTCACTTCCCTCCTTCACTCTTCCACGACCCACAGCTCCTCCCACACCACAAACCCACCTGAGCCCCACCCTTACCCTCCACCACCATTAACACTCGCCTCACCACCGGAAACCTGCCAGCATCACGCACAAATACGAAGGAAGGGGATCTCTATATGATGTGCATGTGTACGTACCCTGTCAAGTAACGCCAGGCTACGTACCTATATACACGGCAAACTGATGTACGTTCAAATATGGAAAACACTTAATACATTAGTTCGTACATGACTAACTTAAGTGATGAAGTGATTGGGAAATATGTTCGTCTTAAAGAAAATTTCAGGACTGTTCAATGTGACGTAAGATGTGTTGTTCCCATAAAGATGATAAAGATGATGATGAAGGGAAGGAAGGAAGGTTATAGTGATTGATGAAAGGAATGACATCGTTACAAGTGCAATCACAAGAGTTTAGAACAAGATTTATAAGTCATTACACGATATTACTTACCAGACATGTAATATATGCATGTAGGTGAGATTGAGATTTCTTGAAGGAAACAAACTTTATTACATACTATATTTAAAGGGAAATGTAGAAAATATATTATCTATGAACCAATAACTTCTATAATTCGGTCAACATGACATGCTTATGGAGTAAATATGGGAAGGAATTATGTTCAGAACTTGCAACATGAAAATAAAAACATACACTTAGAAAAATTCAACTCGTAGCACTTGTATAACTATTTTCATGCCAGACTGTTGGGTTGTTTAAGTGCACTAATGATTCGGAACTTTGGAAATGAAAAAAAGATTAAAATAAATAGAAAGATGAACACACATGCAATAACATAAAGACACAACCACCACATCAAGGTAACAATGACAAGGTGAGATCAGCGATACTCTTCACCACACCAATAAATAAATACCTTGAATCGATCCTCTTTCTAACCTTACCTATCCTCCACACAGCACCTCAGGGTAACTTTCAGCGGTAGAGGAGCTTCACTAGAACCTGTGTTATGTGTTGACTAGTGTGTTCCTAAGCATTGCAAAGGGTTCAATAAGGGAGTGATAACATACACATATACTACACGATAAATGTTGCTTAGCCGAGACACGCATGCAGCTGTCCGTGATGTGTGTAACAATTACATGACGATTTAGCAGCAAACACCCTGATCGTTCGTTAATTGATGAGTATAATTACGTTAATACTGATGACACAGCGTAGTGAATGGACGCACCCATTACACACAATGACTATGGTATGCAACGTATAAAAAATAAATAGTGAATACGTGAGTAAATATAGAATTGGGAATGAGTTAGTCCCTCCTAGCATGTCATCCTCCCTCCCTCCCTCCCTCCCTCCCTCCCTCCCTCCGCTGCCACCTAACATGAGTGAGTGAGTGTGTGGCAGCCTGTGTGTTATATATTTGTATGGTGATGTATATTATACCACCATCATGTGAATTATTTCTAACACTAATAGAAAACAAACCAATGAATATACAAAACAATCCGTTGAAAAGATGTCAATAAATAATCGCTGAGTAAAATAAATGAAAAAAAATGTTACTTGATCAAACAAACTGAAGGTGAGTTGTAAGTAGAGACAACAGTCCTGTTTGGTCCCCCGACGCATCCCTCGTCTTAGAGAAAGTTTAAGTTGTACCCACAAGTGATAAACTGCTCAGGACCAACACTTGTCATCTTTTACGCTCCGAAAAAGTCGAGATGGAACGATATTTGTCTTCACTGGTGACCCCATGTGTGTGTGTGTGTGTGTGTGTGTGTGTGTGTGTGTGTATGTGTGTGTGTGTGTGTGTGTGTGTGTGTGTGTGTGTGTGTGTGTGTGTGTGTGTGTGTGTGTGTGTGTGTGTGTGTGTGTGTGTGTGTGTGTGTGTGTGTGTGTGTGTGTGCAGGCCAAGGAGACGTACCCAAGAAGATAGACAAACAACCAAGGGATCACATCAATATTTCACCTGTACTGTACATTGAATTACAATACAAATACATATACAAATACAAATACTAATACAACTCACGATTCTGTAGCCAACCGAGATGAGGAGATGAAGTTGTATACAGATAACTACCACCACTACCACTACTACTACCACTACTACTACCACTACTACTACCACTACCACCACTATCATTACCCTCATAACGACCGCCCACCTCTAACAACACACTACCGTTAAGACTACTGGCATCACGCTGCCGCCATTGCCTCCTTTAGTGCCGATGGATGGGAGATAAGAGTGGAGTAGGAGGGAGTAGGAGGGAGGAGGAGACAGTTTGTGGAGGGAAGGAGGGAGGGAGTACTAGTAGAGAGGAGGCATGAGTGGGTAGAATCAGTGAATGGGAAGGTAGGGAAGCAGAGAGTATGGATGTGAGGGGAGTGGAAATGTCTGCTACTCTATGACCATTTCACTTCAACTATTTTATTGAGAGTGAAATATACAAGTCAAATAAGTCTGTGTGAAGTGATGCTAGTACTTGTAATAATGATAATAATAATAATGTGTGTGTGTATGTATGTGTGTGTGTGTGTGTGTGTGTGTGTGTGTGTGTGTGTGTGTGTGTGTGTGTGTGTGTGTGTGTGTGTGTGTGTGTGTGTGTATGTGTGTGTGTGTGTGTGTGTGTGTGTGTGTGTGTGTGTGTGTGTGTGTGTGTGTGTGTGTGTGTGTGTGTGTGTGTGTGTGTGTGTGTGTGTGTGTGTGTGTGTGTGTGTGTGTGTGTGTACTGGATCACGCTAGTAATACACACACAAAGTCACATGAAGCTCTGGCCATGACCACGCTGGATAGAATATTGGCAGAACGTATTTTTTTCTTTAACATTTTAATCTACACGGGATAGCTTCTGTCACTCCGCTAGTCTATTTCTTTCTTGCCTTCTTTCATTCTTTCTTGCATTATTTTTCTCTCCACACCCTCTTCTATCTCTCTATCAATTTATTTATCTATCTATTTTTAAACTCGTACAGAAAACAAAATAGAAACAAAAAATTCTACACTACAGTTTATTTTCCCCAATGATATTTTTTACACTTTTTTCCCCTTGGCGATCTACAGGCGTGTCCAATTATGGTTGGTAAGAACACCTAATACCCAGTGCCCCTCATCCCTTCCCCTCATCCCTTCCCCTCATCCCTTCCCCTCTCCTCTCCAGCCTTGTACCAGCTTACGCCCCTCCCCCTCTTCTTTCTTCTCTTTTAACACGCTCTACCTCTCTCTCTCTCTCTCTCTCTCTCTCTCTCTCTCTCTCTCTCTCTCTCTCTCTCTCTCTCTCTCTCTCTCTCTCTCTCTCTCTCTTCTATATATGTGAGCGGTAAGGGCGCCACTTTGTGCACACATACATACACACACACACACACACACACATGTCACACACACACACACACACACACACACACACACACACACACACACACACACACATACACAACACACACACACACACACACACACACACACACACACACACACATACACACACACACACACACACACACACACACACACACACACACACACACACACACACACACACACATTACAGCTTCCTTTTCAGTGTAGGAGGAGGATGATAAAGAGGAGGAGGAAGAGGAATACAAGGGAACACAAACAGCAACAGACCCTAGAGTCCCTGCAAAGGCTGTTTGATATAACTACTCAACACTAACTTCTTGAATTAAAGAAAGGATAGTACAGTGGAAGACTCCTCCCCTCCCACCCATCCCTCCAGCCGAAGCTAGCAGGAAAAGAAGTGATACCATGTAGTACAGAAAAACTACATGGAATTTACGAGGAAAGTGTGAAAAGGAGATATTAACTACATCTACTTTTGTTGTTGGGGGAAAGTGTGACTGTTTGTTTTGATGTTTATGTGGCGTGTGTAACTATCAGGGTCTTTAGCTGTCCTCAGCCCGTCACAGGTGTTCAGTAGAAGTGGTGACCGTTCACTCTGGGCTTTCTGTGTCGTGTAGGGAAGGTGGTATGTAGTTGTGAACCAGCTGGTGATTTGATAACAATACTACGATCGGAGGAGGAGGGAGGAGGAGGAGGAGGAGGAGGAGGAGGAGGAGGAGGAGGAGAAGGAGGAGGAGGAGGAGGAGAAGGAGGAGGAGGAGAAGGAAGATGAAGAAGAAAACGTGGGAGGAAGGAAGTCGAACAAGACAGTTATCCTCAACAAGATCAAGATTAGAGTAACGTTACAACTTCCTTGATCCTCTCTACCTTACGTCTCTTCCACACTTCTCCTCCTCCTCCTCCTCCTCTTCCTCCTCTCCTCCTCCTCCTCCTCCTCCTCCTCCTCCTCCTCCTCCTCCTCCTCCTCCTCCTTCTCGTCCTCATCCTCGTCCTCGTCCTCGTCCTTCCTTCCTCTAACTCCGTCTACTTTGAAATCTCTCTTAACTTTACTTTCTCCTCATAATTCCTTCTCTCTCCTCCTCCTTCTTCTCCTCCTATTACTGATTCCTCTCGACCTCCTCCTTCTCTTCCTCCTCCACTTTTTTTTTTTTCAATTTTCCTTTCCCTCCTTTATTCTCAGTGTTCTGTTATTTTCTATCTATCTATCTTCCTCTCTCAGTATTTTTCTTCTCTATGCCTCCTCCCTCTTTCTCTCCCCTCCCTCTCGTGCCTATTAATGACACACATTCTCACTTATGTTCTTGCTTTTTTCACGATCTTTCTAATTTTCTCTCAATATTCCCCACAAACACATCTATTTTTTATGTTATTTAGTTTGTTCTCTCTCACTATCTCTCTCTCTTTTTTTTTCTCTCTCTCACACATACACACACACACGCACACACACACTATCTTTCACTATCTCCATCTCTCCTCCATGCGTTTCATTATCCCTTAATCACTTTCAATTCTTTCCTCCTCCCTTTCACCCTCATTTTTATCACCTCCCTTTCTCTCTAATTCCCTGTGTGTATTTGCGTCTTTGTATCCCCTCATTATTCTCTTTATCTCACTCCCCCTTTTCACTTCCACCCTCCTCCTCTTCCTCCTCCTCCTCCTCCTCCTCCTCCTCCTCAATTCGTGTGGACTGGCCCCCCTCCGACCCCCCTTCCAGCACCGGGTAAGGTCATGCATCTCTGTCTTCTCTTAAAACTGTTCTCATCTGTCTCTCCGGGCCCGCCAGAGAGAAGTGGAGAAGTCGACGAAGAAAGGAGAGGCGTGGGGGGAAGGGAGAAGGGGAGAGGCAAAGGGAGGAGGAGGAGGAGGAGAAGGAGGAGAAGGAGGGGGTAAGAAAGAGAGGTGAGAGAGAGAGAGAGGGAGTCAGAAAGAGAAAGATAGAAAGAAAAGATGGAAAGATAGATAGATAGAAAGACGGAATTAGTGCTACGTTCTGACTTAGACTTTAACGTTTGACTAATGAATGCAAAGGAAAAATCAAATCAAATCAAATGGGTAAGGAAGATAAGGTATTGGTAATATTAGTTTTCTGTATGTTTTTATTTTCCTTTTTTTTTTTTTTCTCTCTTTTTTTTTTTTTCTCTCTCTCTCTCTCTCTCTCTCTCTCTCTCTCTCTCTCTCTCTCTCTCTCTCTCTCTCTCTCTCTCTCTCTCTCTCTCTCTCTCTCTTTGTATTTTCACGCCATTCCTCTTAATCTTCTATCTTTTACTTCATCATGTATAGCTCCCTCTGCCCTACTCTTTCCCTCCTTTACACCTACGACGCCTTTCTATCACTCATTTTCCTGTCATTTTTATTTGACTTTCTTCTCGTGTCC
>JAXIVD010005642.1:0-7500 GCA_036785275.1 Cancer borealis
GGTGGGTGGGTGGGTGGGTGGGTGGGTGGGTGGGTGGGTGGGTGGGTGGGTGGGTGGGTGGGTGGGTGGGTGGGTGGGTGGGTGGGTGGGTGGGTGGGTGGGTGGGTGGGTGGGTGGGTGGGTGTGTGTGTGTGTGTGTGTGTGTGTGTGTGTGTGTGTGTGTGTGTGTGTGTGTGTGTGTGTGTGTGTGTGTGTGTGTGTGTGTGTGTGTGTGTGTGTGTGTGTGTGTGTGTGTGTGTGTGTGTGTGTGTGTGTGTGTGTGTGTGTGTGTGTGTGTGTGTGTGTGTGTGTGTGTGTGTGTGTGTGTGCGTGCGCGCGCGCGCGCGCGTGTGCGTGTGTGTGTAATGTTTCGTAATTATATTTTGCTGAACGATTTTTCAATTGAATTCCAATGAGTTTTTCTTTGTTGTTCTGTGTACTGTTCAGAATTGTGCAGGAGTGAACGGTGTTCCTCGATTTTTCATTACTCAACACAATGTAAGAAAGCGGAAGATACGAAAAATGAGTTTAGCTTCAATGTTCTCGTTCTGATTTTCTGGGAAGTTTGTAAATCATAGAATCCCCCCCTTCTCCTCCTCCTTTGTACTACTTCTACTACTATTATTACTATTACTACTACTACTATTACCACCATTACTACTACCACTACTACTACTACTACTACTACAGCAAAGATAATAGTAATGAAAACTAAATAAGCCACCAAAAATATTACCTAAGTCTCTTGTCTCTTGTCTCTTGTCTCTTGTCACCGGAAGAGCCATTTTTCTTGATACGACTGCCTTTGAAGAGCTAGACAAAGAGCTGCCTGGAACATACGTTACCAGTACGGGGTTATTGATACCACCCACCCGAGGAGCTGCCTTTTGAGTGCCTTATGCTGGACGGTTGTGCGTGTGGCAGTGATGGGAAATGTAATGGCGCTCGCGGTCCTTATACATTAATATAGGTAAAACTTTTTATCAGTCTCCTGGCTTTGGTTGCACTTTGGGAATGAGGTACTCAGCGTATGTACGTAAGCCAGCGTTAGATCCCCTGGTTTCCCGATAGGCTAACTGTTATCCTTGCCTCCTGGGGCCAATCTGAACTTTACTATTAACAAAATAACCGCTCTACTATTAACAATATAACTGTCACACACTGTTAATATGCCGCCATGTTGAGATAGCGAGTGGTCAGTGGCGGTCCATGGCTGTTTTACTGTCTGCTTGTTTGAATACTGTATTTACCTTCCACCTTTTAAGTATACGATAGACGCTCAACGTAGCAGAAAATAACTGGCTCAGATATCGTTGCTTTTATTAACATTTACCTATAAGCAATCACGCCTCCTCGTATCGTTATGTACAGCTGGTATTTACTTACCACCGAAAGAATAATTAAACAACATTAGTGAGACATTTATGCAAATCTGTTTGGAGTGAATTTAGGATAATTTGCATAAAATGTTTAATATTGTAACAGCGCTCATCAATAGGAATGTGTTGGGGAGGAAGGGAAGGGAAGGGATGGTAAGTGCCGCTTCACCTGTCCCTGTGGCTTCAGTACTGGCCTAGTAACCATATAATAAAGACTAAAATTTAATTCCTTTACTCAGTTGTTACTTGTATGTACTTACCGTTCCGTGACTTTCAATCAAAATGTATAAAAATAGAGTCTTACATGAATTCTATAATTATATACGTATCTATATTTCTCGTTATTTAATCAGCACAAGTATAGAGGCAACCATCATTATTCTAACGAGAACCTCATCAACTCCTCCTCCACGATGTCTCCCCGCCTACACCTGCTATGATTACTCTCCCGCCCGCAGCCAAGTGAGCGGCAGGTGTGCGGGCGAGGGGACGTGTTTTGGGAACCTTGTTATTAAATTTCCCTCGCTCGAAACCCAATCAAGTCTTTTTTTTCTCTTTTTATTATTTGATTGTGTAATTTTTCCGAACCCTTTCAGAGAGTGTACGTGCAGTGCGCTGTCCTGTCCGTTGTAAGGGTGCTTTATTACTTTTTTTTTTTTTACCCTGAACATAGACTGAGCTATTTCAGATGTGATACACGTGTTTTATTAATTTTACGTTAGGTAGGTAGCGTACCGTGGATGTTGCGTTGCAGAGGTAGTTAGTCCGGAACGTCAATTTTCAAGGATGAATGTGGTAGCAACAGCATTTTTCCCCTCCTGTCCCCGTGTTCAGGTCGCGTCCAGCCTCTTCATCACGTCCAACGAGTGCAACGTACCTGTAATTGCTGCTTCACAGGACAGCCGGGAGGAAAGCAGGTGCATTGTGGTAAGGTGTTGTGTTGGAACTTAGTATTATACTTATGGAAATGTATCTTTTAGTCAAGTATTCCTTTACAATAATTACTATTACTATTATTATTATTATTATTATTATTATTATCATCGTTATTATTCCTTTGCAATGACTAAATTATTGTTTAATGCATCATGGTCACTCATGGAAATTATGATTATCTTGTTTTTATCACGTAGAAGCATTGACTTACTAACCCCATTTGGGAGATAATAGATAGATATAGATTATTATTATTATTATTATTATTATTATTATTATTATTATTATTATTATTATTATTACCATTATTATTAGTATTAGTAGTACTAGTATTAGTATTAGCATTATTATTATTATTATTATTATTATTAGTAGTAGTAGTAGTAGTAGTAATAGTAATAGTAGCATTAGTAGTAGTAGTAGAGTTGTAGTAGTAATTGTAGCACCATTATCTTTATCATAACTATCATTAGCGGATTCAGTAATGTTTGTATTTTCTCATTCACGTATTATTTTTTCAGCAACGTATATATTCCTGAAAAATACAAAATGCTGGTCATCAATAATGAGGCTTGTAAAAAACGACTGAAAAGTAGTTCCCTTAATGATTCTCGTTAATATAAGTTTCCGAATTGTTACCAACTCACTTTAAGAAGTTAGAGTGGCGTTCGAACACGGGGCAAGGCGAGGCCACCTCAACTTGGGGCGGACAGGCAGCCAGGGATTCAGAAACGGCCTCGATTTTACACTCCTGTCATGTTCCATATTCCAGATTACTTTATGAAAAACCTCATATTACTACGAAGGACATTTACTTTAATTGAATTGTTCACCATTACATGTTCCTTGCAGTCTATTGTAGTACTGGAAAAGCTTTGTAAGGGTAAGGGTAAGGGAAGAGGTTAGATTAGATTAGGTTAGGTTAGGTTAGGTTAGGTCAGGTCTACAGGTACGAGCAACACCCAGTCCTCTACCCTCGCCTCTGAGGCCAACATGGAAATGAAGACTAGAAGACGCCCGAGGTGAGACAGGCCATTTTCAGGCGTTGATCTCATTACCATAAAGATAGGTTTTGTGTGTGTGTGTGTGTGTGTGTGTGTGTGTGTGTGTGTGTGTGTGTGTGTGTGTGTGTGTGTGTGTGTGTGTGTGTGTGTGTGTGTGTGTGAGAAAGAAAGAGAGAGCGAGAGAGAGAGAGAGAGAGAGAGAGAGAGAGAGAGAGAGAGAGAGAGAGAGAGAGAGAGAGAGAGAGAGAGAGAGAGAGAGAGAGAGAGAGAGAAGTGTGTGTGTTTGCGTGCGTTTTGTAACCCAAGCAAGCAAGCACACTCACCCACACACGCACACGCGCACGCACGCACACACACACACACACACACACACACACACACACACACACAGACACAGACACAGACACAGACACAGACACAGACACACACACAGACACACACACACACACACACACACACACACACACACACACACACACAATTAATTAACTAACGGGGCACTGACGATTCATATTATTTCAAAGATGTGTATATTAATATAGAAATAACATTTATACATCGTATATGTAAGTTATACATTGGCATTTACAAATATGAATTTGTGTAAAATATATTTACTAATTTGTCTCCGCGCTAAATACAAACCTTTACTTTCAACATTTCCAAACAACTTCATTCGCGCCTCACCTCGCATCCTTTGATTGAATCCTTCTTCCCCGGAGCACGTGGGTGACGCTAACACCTCGCTAAAGGGATCAGTGTTCTTCTCTTTCGGGTTCCCTGCTACCAGGACCCTCTTCACCCTCTGTTGTCTTTTCAGACCAAAGAGCATCATTCCTCGGGTCTTTGGTCATATCCTGGTCTGGACTGCTGCTATTGTACCCTGAGGAGCCACTGAATTCCTGCAGGGGGTCGTCTGCTCTCGCCTGGTCGTGGTGCGCCTCGTGTTGCTGGTTGAGGGTGAGGGAGGACGATGGAAGAGGCTGCAGCAAACCAGGTGAATCGTGCGGACTGTTGACAGGTAACGTAAAGGATTGTTCAGAGACAGGACTCCTGACGAAGGTGCTGCTGGAGCAGGAAAGTTTGAGCGTACTAGTCGCGGCGCAGCTTGAGCCACTTGACACATCCGACGTACCTGCTTCCGGCTTGTGTTTATTTTTCGTTGTTGTAATGAGGTCATGGTTGGTTTGACTTATTTTGTCCTGGTCACAAAGACTCGATGTTGTAGAGGTGGTGGGGAATTCAAAGTGGTCCTGTTGAGCTGCCGCTCCATTGGGGGAGCGGGAGGGTGGACGGGGACAGGATATTTTGATGGGTGTGAGGCGTCGGGGTGCGAGGGGAGTGTATGTGTGCTGGCGACCTGCTCCGCCTGAACCACCTGCAGGAAGAGAAGCACCTTGAATAGAATCACTCTCAACTATAAATATTCAAAGTAACGCGCGAACACTTACATACGCACACAAGCTCGCATCCGTGCCGCATGAACACATTCGTGCCACGCACACACACACACACACACACACACACACACACACACACACACACACACACACACACACACACACACACACACACACACACACAATGACAGGCACGCACGCACTTGTGGCACGCGCACACACTCTTGCCGCAGATACGACCGCATGCACTCTTGCCGCACGCATACACACACAAGTAAATTGGCGCACACGCGCACGCGCACGCACACGCACACGCACACGCACACGCACACGCACACGCACACGCACACGCACACGCGCGCACACACCACACACACACACACACACACACACACACACACACACACACACACACACACACACACACACACACACACACACACACACACACACACTGCGTGATTAATTCCAGTAAAACAAGTTTTAACACCACTTCACTAATTCAAGTCAAGGTGTACTAGCTGCGTGACCACAGCTACCACCGAACATTCACCTGTGAAGGAGATAAGACTACAAGACGGCCTCGACATGTGAGACCCTGACAGGAGAAGACCGGAAGGGCTCAGGCTGGAGTACTCCGTAGGTTGTGAGTCCTCAAGTCCACAGTGGTCTCTGCCTGGGGAGGAGGACCGAAGTGTCGCATTCTGAGGAAGGGGAAAGGACCTAACGGCATCCTGAACTATTTCAGGCGCCTCCTGCAAGTAGTCTAGATTTCTGAGCGACGACAGTGGACGGAAAACCCCTTGAGAGGAACATACACTTGAATTTTCCACATTGCTGCTTCTACAGGAGCTGATAGACATCTGGTCGTCTGAGGGTGGCTGGAGGCTGCTCAGGCGACCAGACATGTCTTCATAAACACTTGGAGTAACTAAACAAACGTCAGGCCCTTGTGCAAAGCTTCCGCTCAGATGCGGACTTCGAGGAATCTTTGGGCTTTCTGCGGAGAAAGCGGTAGAAATGGAAGCTGGAACTCCAAAATTAGTTTCGGCAGAAGTGTTAGAAACAGCAGAAAGTTGATGTGTGGAGCCATCAGAACTGCCTGCCCACGAGCTGGTTCGGGGAGGAGTTGTCCTGAGGGCAATGAATGTGCTACTGGTTGTGATGACTCCACCATTACGGTGCGAAAGCTGCGTAGTTGTGACAGTTGTGGTAGTTGGGACAGCTGCAGCAGCAGCAGCGGGAAGAGACACCAATCCTCCATTACCGCAGAGAACAAGTTTGTCCACCTGCTGGTGAAGTAATGAGGAAAAAAACATTATAAGAAAAAAATTATGAAATTCTTATACGAGTATCTAATTTGAAATAAATAGGATGAATGTACATACACTGTGATGATTGTTAACAACAGAGTAATCCAACCTGGTCTAGCGTGGGCGAGTGTAAGTGTCCTGTAGGTGAGAGTGCGGTGAGGGGCAGCAGTGGCAGATAAGGAAGTGAACCCGGCACTGCACACGGGGACCCGCCGTCAGTAACTCCCGCCAAAGGAGAACTCTTGCTGGACGCTGAAAACGATGTCGTAAAGTTTGCTGAAATACAATAATTGACACATCAACATTATCAAAACTAAACACCTGAACTAGATTAATTCACCTAAAGCAGCAGTTGCAGCCTCAGCGGCAGCGGCAGCAGCAGCAGCAGCTCGTCGCCGGACGAAACAGGTGATGATGGAGAGGTTGAGAAGCAGCAGCGCGGCGCCCGTCAGTGTAAGGAGCAGCAGCATGAAGCGGGGCAGTCTGGAGGGGACAGCGCCCCCCTGCACGCCTCCGTCCACGCCGCCTCCGCCCCCCCTCCCTCCCGCCACAGCCGCGCTGCCGCCCGCAAGCCCCTGGAAGCTGGTGGGCGGCTCTGTGTCTCGACCTGCGGCGGCGAGAAGGTCGGAAGGTGAGCGTTGCGGGATGGTTTGAGGGCAGCACAAGGGTCACAGAACACACAACACAGAACACAGAACACACAACACACCACTATGCCTACCTGGCCAGGTGAGCACAGCGCGGCTCACAAAGTGGGAGCGACCGTGCGGGCTGGAGGCCTGCACGCCCACACTGTACTGCCGCCCAGGGTTGAGGCCCACAATACGCGCCACAGAACTCATGCCGCCCGCCACCTCAAGGTACTGTGTGGAGAACAGCGTTAGTGTCTGACTGTCTGCCCGTCTCACTTACACTTACACACGACACTCTAACACACTTCCACACAACACACCAACACACTTCTTTCACCACAACAGCACATCCTCCCCACCAACACAACAACACAGTCATGTCATGTTACTCTCACAACACACTCATTCAGCCAGTCATGTACACGATCCGTAATTCACATCATTTCCCAGATGCATGTTGTTTTCCGCCTTCATTTTCCCGGACTTGTGCTAATTTCCAGGTCCGTGTCCCGTGTCGTACGGTGCCACGCCCTGCAGAAAGGGGTTGGGGGCGCAGACGTTGATTGGCTCCCCAGAGGCACGGCAATCACACAGAGGCAAGGCCAAGGGACGCCTCCTACTTGTTTTTATGTTGGAAAGAAATGACGTTGTGCCATCCCAGTGAATTACAAAAGGACTGCAGAATTTTCCTCTGACTCAATTGATTTCCCTGACCTAACAGAGGTACTCGAACAAAACTGATCCTTAACCACCACTCTACAGCACACCGATCACCACGCAACAGGAAGCACAGGAATCACCACTAGTCTATACAACACACACACTGTTGCCTTACCTGATATTCTGATCCGTTCTCT
>JAXIVD010005642.1:17500-27965 GCA_036785275.1 Cancer borealis
ATCATCCAATTTGGGACAAACATACGTCATTCGGGTGAGTGCATTGGACAAACATTTGCACGAAACTCATATTTACATTATATATATATATATATATATATATATATATATATATATATATATATATATATATATATATATATATATATATGACTACTTACAACGAAGTCATAAACAAGACTACAAAGGAGAATAGAACACATTAAAATATAGAGAAAATATCAAAAGAAACATGAATGCTGAGTTAGCCATTACTTCCAACACGATATATATAAGAGAAAATCTGGCCATATACATCCTTCATATCCTCCTTGATGAGGCAGTCAGCTGCAACAGAACACGCCGACAAGAGCCCAGTCAAGAAGAAAGGACGACCCCCATGACGAAGAGGAAGGAGGTATTACAAAACAAGATCCAAGAATGCCGGCCAGTACGAGTCTACCAAGAGTGGGAAGACAAATGGATCAATACTGACCTCGACGCCGCCTTAAAAGTGAATATAGACACTTAGCAGTCATATCAAATACCCAACACCATTCAACGCTTTTATCCATTTGACAAACATCACACTCAATCCACACCAAGAACAATTCAACATTGGTCTTATCAGCCATATATATAGTGTCGAAACCCAAGAAGCTTTAGAAACGAATTGAAAGTGAAGTACTTCGAGACGACGTACATAAAGTAGTTACAAGAAGCTAAGTCACCATCAAGTTTGAAATGACCGCCGAGGCTTATAAAACAAGATAAAACTACATCACCCTCAGGAGAGCGGACAAAGCTGCCTCATATGTCCTCATCACCGCTTCTGAATACGTCACCAAGATGGACGACATTCTCAGTGACACCGGAAAGTTGAAAAAGATTACCAAAGACACGACAATTATATATATTTTTATTTATATTTATATATTATTTATATATTCTCCTTATAGATGTTTTTATTCCTAAACGATGCATCAATATCAATCCTGTCGCCTGGGATGGAGTATTGGATAAATGAAAGCAATTCCTTTAGTGACAAATGTTTTGTACAAATGTTACAATTCTCCGAGGCTTGCCTGTGGCGCAGCAAGATGGCAGGTCGGTGCGAGTGACTCTCCCATGCACGCGGTGCAGTTACTCCCTTAACTGCATTACCCGTTAACTCGTCGACAACTTGCAAGGCTCCATTAAAAAGTTTGTTCCGTGAGAGTGACGATGTCGACACCGCGGAGCCTCGGCGTCGACACACGTGTTGAATGTTTGCGTTGTGTCGCACCGCACTGAGCCAGCGGAGGGGCGCCTCGGTCTGATTAGGCGGGAGGGGAAGGGTGGAAATTCACGTCTTCCAAGAAGTAAAAATGTCAAAACTGAGTCAGTTTTCAGAGGACAGTCATGCAGCAGTGTGTGTAAACATGAGGGTGGTACGTAGGAAGGGTAAGCACGAGACACTGACTCAGGAATGACTCAGTGCCAAGTCAGTGACTCAGTGTGTAGGTGTAGGTGTAAATATGTCATCCTTAACTCAGCAGTGGATCAGTGTGGAGTAAGGTTTAAGGTAGAGTGGGCGTGGGCGTGGGCGTGAGGATGTGGTGGTGAGGTGGAGATAGAGGGATGGTGAAGGGTGTGTAATACTCACGCAGGACGTGGAGCGTGAGGGAGGTGGAGACAGGGGAGGCCATCCCGTTGGTGGCCTCGCACACCACTGGACGCCCGTTGTGGCTCGCCGCCGCCCGCGCCACCACCACCTCGGACCTGCCGCCGACACGCCACAGCCTCAGTCTCCGCCGCACGCCAACACACTCACCAACGTTCACTGCAACTCTTGCTGCCCATTATTAAAGCGAGAAAGCTATCTTGAAGGCTTAGTCTGATACTCGTAAATCTTCCTACACTTCTAGAACGACTCACTCTGTGCTGAATCCCCCGAAGGCTGCTGGGCTGTGGGTGACCTGCCGCGTCTCGAGGGTGATCCAGCTTGACCTCCAGGTGATGTTGGAGGGCGGGAGGCTCGGGGAGGAAAGGCAGGACAGGGTGAGCGGCTTTCCTTCCTCCACTGAAGGCGATGACACCCATCCGTTGACCTCCCAAGGCGGAACTAAAGCAAGGGAATAGAGAGAGAGAGAGAGAGAGAGAGAGAGAGAGAGAGAGAGAGAGAGAGAGAGAGAGAGAGAGAGAGAGAGAGATATGAGGGTAAAACCAAATATATCTAGAATATATTTTATGGCATTTATGATTTAACAAGACATTTCTACTCAATGTTATGTTACACTTTTATAACAACAAGTCAATCAAGCATACATAAATTACCCAAGTTCCTGGAATAATACACATTATAATGAAAACAGAAAGAAAAAAATGCATTAAATAATCATAGCGCCGAGGCTGAAATGAGAAATCTGCAGTGAACGAACTGGATGGATGAAGAAAAAATTTAAAGAATAACTAATACAAAATAAACATAAGCTCCCAGAGTAAACATTCTTTTATATTTTCGCAAGTGAGCTTCATTCTCCCCAATGTTCACCAAGACGGAAAACTCTCACGATTATCCAAAAAATAAATAAATCATAGACAAGTCAGTATGAGTGGTCCGTGGCGTGGTGGTGCGCAGATCAAAACAAATGAGCATCGCTAGCTGTGCGGGAAGGGATTGGCTGCAGCAGAAATAGCATCTGATCTCCAACAGTGTCATTGCGTGGTAATTCAACGTTAGCTGCAAGACATCGACAATCTCAGACCAACCGCACGCACACGCGCACACACACACACACACACACACACACACACACACACACACACACACACACACACACACACACACACACACACACACACACACACACACACACTCACTATGCAATTTACATTAATGATGGATGTTGGCTTCAGTCTACTTAGAAATGCCGGGAAGGGAATATAACCTACCTCTCTCCTACCTTGATATATGTGAATTATGTTTTTATTCTTATTCTATAGTCATGATTCCTGCAGGAGATAAAATGCATTTACAAAACCTACCTTAACTACAATTACAATTAACACCACAACCACAATCTCACATCTCAAAACTGTAGTGAATAGTTTTATCATTCACCCTTCAGGTTATTTCACGGTTCACCAACAGCTTTGGTTGTCGTCTTTCCCTTAAAGTAGATTGGGTCTTTACTCATCACGCCTCAGCCAATTGCGAGGATTAAAAGGAAACAGCTTGAGTGTGCTCGTGTTAGTGTGTCTGTCTGTCCCTCTGTCCACCTCCAACACATTATGAAAGTGATTATCCACGGCAAGGAAGTGAGGTGCACATCCCACACGCTTTCCCTTACCTTAAAACTAAAAAAAATATAAAAAAAAAAGCTCTTGGGATCATTAACGAACTATTAATAATCATAATCAAAGACATAAGAAAAGTATCATAGTAAAGGAAGAAGGAAATATATCTCATTTCCTATCATCCATTTGATGCACTATTCCCATAATAGATGGCCACTTTTTCTAAATTTATCAGTCATGGTATTCCACAACGTTCGATTCTATGAGCTACACTTTGTTATTTATCATTAATCTCATTCCACTGAACGCCCCATCCATCCATGTGGTGATGAATTTAGCTTACATTTTTCCACGCCATTTGACAGATGACCTTTCAAATGGAAGTACAAAAATTTCCTATAAATGATTTTAAAAAAATAGCAGTAGCAGCAATCGTAGTAGTAGTAGTAGTAGTAGTAGTAGTAGTAGTAGTAGTAGTAATAGTAATAGTAATAGTAATAGTAATAGTAATAGTAGTAGTAGTAGTAGTAGTAGTAGTAGTAGTAGTAGTAGTAGTAGTAATAGTAATAGTAATAGTAATAGTAATAGTAGTAGTAGTAGTAGTAGTAGTAGTAGTAGTAGTAGTAGTCTGCAAAATTTCCCTTTTTACTGATTTTCAATGTATAAACTTCCATATTATTATTCCTCACCACTTCCATGCTATATATTCCTGCTGTCTATCACAACCTTCATTTGGCGACCTTCCATGAACTCAATTGTGTGCAAATGGAACTGGTAAATACTCCATTGGGTTTCTCTTGCAGTCTTCATGAAATATTACTTAGGATGGAACCCAATGCAGTTCGTCATATCAACTCGCCTTCAGGTGAATGTGTTCAATTTATCGTATGTGGCGGAAGTGTTGCTTGTCTAGGTTTTGGTCTTGTCTTCTACTGCTCTTTAATTAACACAACTCGCCTCACCTCACCTGCTACCTCATCAGTCTACCTCAAACAAATCGATTCCTTTTCGTATCTTTGCTGAGTAAACTGTATATTTTGTGAATAATTCGTTGGTTTGTTTATAAAATGGATAAGTCAATATGGTTTTGTATGTATGCAAAATAGTAATTGATAATATTCTCAATTAATAGTATCGAAATATTATCAATGGTCAATGAATAATGGATGACTAATGGCGGCACAGGAAGCTTAAGGGCGCACGTTTAACCTCGTGTGTCTGTTCGAGGTGTTTACGAGGCGTTAGTATTAACCATTTATTGATTACTGATAACCATTCATTAGCATGTAGATATTTGTTGCGTATTTCTTGTAAGGGAAGTCAAATGTAATCAATAATCGATTTCGTATTAATTTTCGTATACAAATTCAAAAAGCAAACATGCTATTGTAAAAAAAAAGAAAAATGTATGACTATAAAAGGTTTGTTGCACCATCCACCTTTAGCGGTTTTCCTGCACAAAGTTTACTGCTCACTGACTAACTGTCTGTCTCGTCTATTCTCTTTCTATCTTTGTAATGCAGCGGTAAATCAATATCTTCATTCTTGTATTCCCTTTAGTGGTGCGCTTCTGAACACTGCCTTGCTCTGTCTTTTCTACTCTGGCGTCTCTTAAAAAGGGAATCTCGAACTGCACTAAAAACTCAATGATAGGGTTTTGTTCATTAATAGTCTTCGTAGTCTTGTCTACATAATACATACCTTAGATGAGTCTTTTCTACTTACTTCAAGGTATCCCAGACCTCTGCGCATTTGTGTAAGGAGACAATCTTAACTATTATATACAATTAACCTTAATAACTCAATCAAACACTATTAAGATCTACCCAATCATTATTCTGACCTTCACCCACTAACTACTACTCACCACTAACTACCACTCACCACTAACTATCACTCACCACTAACTACCACTCACCACTAATCACCACTCTCTCCCCAAAGCAACAACACTCACACAGAACAGACAGAGCGAAGGAGGCGGTCATGGGTCTGCTGGTGGCGGAGCTGGTGACCTCACACGTGACCTCTGACCCATTATCACTCGGAATGACCTGCAGGTGAGTCTTGGCGCGGGTCACGTTGCCCTTCCTGGTGATTGCGGCGGTGAGAAGTTGGTTGACCTTAAATAACCTGGAGAGAGAAAGAGAAAGAGAAAAAATATTACAAAATGAATGTTAAATCATCATTTCTTCACAGTTTAGCATCATGTATTCAATTTTTTTTTAATTATTATTTATTTAGGTGAATTGACCCGAACTGACCTAATATTTGGGGCAGGATGACCCCCGTGGCTAACGCAGATCACGTCAATTGTTGTTCCCGCCAAAACATCTCTGCCCGGATCGCCTTCAAATATCGGAGGACCGGCTGGCTCTGTTACAAGGAGGAAGAGGCGGCGAGGACGGTGACGAGATGAAGACGAGACCGAGGCGGAAGAAGAGAAGAGATGAAAAGAGAAGAGTAGTATTACGTGGAGACATGAAAAGGAGAAACAAAGAAGAGTTGAAAGAAAAGGAGGACAAAAGACAAGGCAGTGGCCGAGAAATGTGTAGAAAATGAGGAAGAGGAGGAGGAGGAGGAGGAAAAATAATGAAAATGGAGAAGCAGGAGGAAGACGAGGAGGAGGAGGAAGAAGAGGAGGAGGAGGAAGAGGGAGAAGAAAGCGCAGAGGGTACAGGGGACAGAGTGAGGGGAGAGGAGTAGAGAAAAATCTTAAAGGTTAAATCAACAATTCGTCCTCAAGTTAATTAGATTTTTGGCCACTAGAGAGCGAGAGAATTCGGGTCCGGAAGTCAGCGCTTAGTCAGGACGAAGAGGGACGGGGATGGAGGCTGGGGGGGGGAAAGGGAGGAGGATAGGGGGAGGAAGGGAGAGGAGGGAAGGATTGAAGAGAGGGAATGAAGAGAGGAGGAGGTCGGAGACAGGCTGAAAATAATCCGTCCCCTGAAAAGTTGTCTGTCAAGATGTATTCATGTCTTGCTCTCTCTCTTTCTCTCTCTTTCTCTTTCTCTTACTCTCTCACTCTTCCTCGATAACTCACTAATAATGGAGATAAAGACAGTCTTGCTTCTAGGGTGCGTGACGGCAGGGTTCACTACCAAGCACTCCACGGTGACCTGTGTGGCTGGGGTCGACTCAGGCACGCTATGGACCAGCTCGGAAGACGTGGCCCACCCTCCCGTGCTAACCTCACTCATAATCTCCCGCGTCGCTCGTACTTCCTCCCCTGTTGAAAGCGAGGGAAGGGTGGAGAGAGGGAGAGGAGAAGGAAGAAATCGGGGTAGAAGAAAATGGTGACCTATTATAGTTTGTTCGTCTTAGTTTTATGGAAGAGTACGAAGAGAGGAGACGGAGACACGAGATGAAAAATGGTGGGTGCTGTAGTTTCTTAGTTTTTTTTCGGTATTATGATGTTGAAGAAGAAAAATGAATAAGGTGATATGATTAAGTTTTATTTTTTTTTTTTAAAGATGATAGATAGAACGATGGTGTCTGAGAAGTGTGACAGTGTAGTGGCGGGGAAAAAAAAAAGGGAGATGATGTTTTTGTGAATGAAAGTTGACAGGTTGACGCGACACATTAATTCACACGATGGAGATTGGTAGGATTTCCTGGCGGCGGGTACTGATGTGTTTTATGTAATTCCAAGACGTGGTGAATGAAATAGACGTAGTAATATTATTCTCTACTGCTAGCATGTTTTTTTTTTGTTTTTTTTTATGTTATATACGTGTGTGTGTGTGTGTGTGTGTGTGTGTGTGTGTGTGTGTGTGTGTGTGTGTGTGTGTGCGTGCGTGTACGTGTGTGTGTGTGCGTGTGCGTGTGCGTGTGCGTGTGCGTGTACGTGTGTGTGTGTGCTCACTGTCCTAGCACATGTATTTATATTTTTTACATTTCATCCTAATTATCTATTCATGTCTGTCCTTGTCTTCTTGTCAATATTATATCATGCACTGTGTTATATTTTGAAAAATTTCCATGAATCCTGAATATTATGTTGTTTCCTGAGAGGCAGCGCTTAGCATGACTATTGGTAACAAATTCGGATCAATGCTTACCATCCACTCGCCAGGTAAGAACAGCAGGTGGGTTGGACTCGCTGGTTTCACAGGTAAGGGAGACTACCTCGCCCAACGTCACCTGCCGAGGCCCCGAGACACTCACTGACGAGGGAGCATCTGGGAAGCACCGAGAAAGGGAGGAAGTCAGGCGGAGCTCAATACGGGACGAGGAAAGTTTAAATTGGACCTCTCGAATTTTGGAGAAGTGTGATTTCAGACCAGACACTGACGTTGAGTGAGTGGTGATGAATGAAACGATCATTTTTCATGCTCGTATGATCGAAATAAAACTAAAAATGTGTTTCATTCTATTCCAACACATGAAAGACTTTTTTTCTCCATTTATAACCACTCCCATCATGCATTCTATGTGTTTAAGGTCATGAATTTAATATATATTCTTTCCATACTTACAGTAGACAGTGAGAGTCACGCTGGCCACAAGAGGTCGGTTTAGCAGGTCACTCTTAGCTCGACACTCATACTCGGTTCCGTCATCCTCTGCGGCGGCGGTGAGCTGGAGGCGGCTGGTGGTGGTGGTGGCGGTGGTGGAGGTGGAGGCGGGGGTAAGGATGACGGCAGAAGAAGTGGAAGAAGCACGGGGCAGCGGGCGAGGGCGGCGGCGCCAAGTGAGGGCGGGGCGTGGGTTGCCGCCCTCCGCTCGACATGCAAGCGCCAAGCGTTGCCCCGCCACCAGCACCTCGTCTTCCCGGTAACCACTGATGCTGAGACGGCTCGGGGGGTCTGTGGGGCCGGATGAGGATGGATTTAGGTTAGGTGAGGTGAGGTAAGGTGAGATGAGGTGAGGTGAGGTGAGGTGAGGTGAGGTGAGGTGAGGTGAGGTGAGGTGAGGTGAGGTGAGGTGAGGTGAGGTGAGGTGAGGTGAAGAGACCAGACAGGTGAATAGCTAGCTGGACACTCCACAAGGTTTGGTATTCTATAGGTTGATATTATATTATTGTAATTATCATAAAATTCTGTTGAAAATCTGGAGACACCCACACATCAATTCAAGTATGTAGTGATATCATAAAGTAAGGAATATCCAATATGAAGCGAGATATATATGAATTTTTCCTTCTCTGTGTTTCTAAGAACAATGTTCTAAAAAAAAATTCCTCACGGTGAAGACGATGCATGTATTACGTCAGCACCGTTATAACTGGAGGCGTTCACTGTACCCAAAGATTCCTTCACCAGTCACGAACTCTGCATCATCTGAATTTTTGTTCCAACTTTCCTCCTTCCACGCATCACTTTGGGTTCGTTATAAGTGGATCTCTGCCTCCGTTCCCTTGACGCCCAGCACTGTCTCCCTGGCCGGTCCGCGCTGAGACTTACATGGAAACTTACTGACTCTGGCCAAGTCCGACAAACGAGGGTCGAGAAAGGCAAGAACAGAAGAAAAAAGCCTAGAAAGTTTACTCACGGAGGACAGAGAGAGTGACAGAGGCCAGCGGAGGGGCGGTGTTCTCCTTGATGGCTGGGTGGGCGGCCTCGCAGGAGAACCCCCGCCCATCGTCCTCGGCTGTCACCCTCAGTACCAGGCGGCTTCTGACGCTCCACCTGCGAGGAAGTGAAGACTTCTCCACCGTCTCGTCTACCAGTCCTGAAGGATATCAGAGTGAGTGGTGGAGTCGAGTTCGATTCCAGCTATAATGACGTCAACTGCACCTGACGTCACTTACACACACACAAGTAATATATTTCTCACACGAATCAATAAAGCACACCACGTCCCTCAGCACTGATTTCACCGAGAACGTGTTAATCACCTGTTATTGACGCCAGAACGAAACAACGTCATGATGATGATGATGATGATGATGTCACAAGAAATGTATTAATAGTCTGTCTAGGATTTATTTTCTTTTTCTTTTTTCCTATCCATCCATCTATCTATTTATGTCTTTCTTTCTCATTGTAAATCTACACAAAGGTTGTAAAATAGATTGTGAAATTTCCACTATATTAGATACAGCCAGTGAGTCTTAATTAAGTACTATTCCCTCTGCGTAATGACGAACACCAAAGGAATTACCGAACTCTACGACGCATTTGTCTATTTTTAGGGCGACTATACAGAAAAGAAAATATTTGCTTACTGTCCACCTCTAGAAGGAAACAGCACCAGTCCCACAAAGAATGGCTCACTTAATCTCAAGGGGTGACCTGATGTTTCCCATTTAATACAATCTTAAGTCCCTATACAGAAAGGCAAGTTATTCCAGAGTCCAAGTGTAAGCGAGACAAAGCATGGCAACTATTGGTTATCTCATGTACTAAAAGATGGATAGAACAGGCATAAGATATTCATAGATAGCATATACACAGCAGCGAGACACCGGTAAATGGATGTACGGTGAAATAAGCAAGCTGAGTAGAGCATTAACCGAGACAACCTTCCAGGAATATAGTGAAAAGAGCGCCACTGTTGCATAGTGTGCGAGGAGAGAAAGAATGAAAGAGGGTAAGTTCCATGTGAGATTAGTACCATCTGATTATTCTTTTTATCAGCGATGTGATTCTCCATGACAACCTCGCACCAAGACACCCACCAACACGCGCTCAACACCTGCCTGGGTGGAGTTAAAGGACACAATACCTTTTTTTTTTAACATCAAAAGGGCACTGGCCAATCGACGGCAAAAATACATTAACAAAAATCCCGGTTGTCGCCTGACCCTGCAAAGAGGACAGCAGGAGAAACAGAAGCAAGGGGTGGAGGTTCATTTTAGCTTACCATTTTTCATTACAAAGCCTGATTTACCAACAGATGAAATATTACATTTTCACTTGAATTCATAGTAAAGGAGAACTACATTTCTATAACAGGAATTAGAAAATCTAAGTACTAACACAGTTGCATTTAAGACACTGATACTGAACATCCCTTTTCAAATTTTGTTTTAACTGTCATTGAAATAATTATATGTTGATATTTCGTGGTGTCAGTCCATCTTCCTTTGTGCAATATTTCAGTCTTAAGGAAAGATTACGGTAATGCTTGCCTTTGAAGTCAAACAATGACATCTGAAAATTTTGATCGATTGACATTTTCCTTTGACACACAGCCTTGCCAGAAGTAAAAGTTTTTAAGTAAACCACAGATAGCTCGGCGCGGCATCAAGCCAGACCAGCAG
>JAXIVD010005643.1:0-5000 GCA_036785275.1 Cancer borealis
AAATGGGTCCAGGGTACTGAGGAGAGCTTGGGATGGGACGACACACACGGAGTCCCTCACAGATGGCTCCAGTAACCCTCTGCTTCGCCTCACCTACGATCATAACGGACATCCAACCTCACTCACGCTGGGAAAACTGGCTCTCCTCCCTCAACGTGACTTATGACAGGTGAGACGCACTCCTATCTTTCCCTCAGACCTTACCAGAGCACGTTATTTAAGGGGATAGAAGGAGAATAGGTAGGCTTGAGAATGTAAGCCAGAGGAAAGAGGAATAAGAGAAGGTTCGTCCCCCTAAGAGTATTTTAGGTACAAATAAGAGGAAAGGAATGATCACAGGTATACTTATGGTTGAAAAAAGAGGAAGGAAGCAAAAGGTAGTTATCCTCCACCACCTAAAAAAAATGATGGTAAATGAAGGTTTGTCAGGTAAGAGGAAGAGGCTGATCACCAACTCCATCTCAAGAGGCAGCCAGGTAGTGAGAGAATACCTGAAAGGGAAAAAAAGAGAGGAAGGGAAAAAGAGAAAGGTAAGAGTTGAAATGCGAAAGTTCAGTCGCTGGAATCGGTAATGTGATTAAGGTAAAATGTAAAAGAAAACAAGAAAGAAGAAAAAGAAAGGAAAGGAAGTGTAATAAACAGGTAAAAAATACAAACAAAATAATGTGGAAAGATTATCAGAATTTGGAATATAAGAAAAATAGAGTTAAGAAAGAGAAACTAAGAAAGAAAGAAGGAAGGAAGAGGAAAGTGACGCTGTAATGTTTGTCGATATTTGCAGCTTTTCCTTGTTGGTGATTCGTACAAAATACCAACTTTGTAACGGAATTTGAGATGCCTCGCGCCATCCTTATTACTTTCCAAACTTTGTCCTCGCTTTTATCTACTCCAAAAACAAGAAGAAAAAGAAAATGAGTAAGAAGAGAAAAATAACCAATAAATTAATATCGAATAAATTGAGAAGAAGAAAAAAAACATAGTAATCACAAGAATTGAAAAACCAAAAAAAAAAATAATAAAAAAAAAAAGGGAGAATTATGAATAAATTTTATCGCAACTTTTTAAGCCCAAATTAGGAAGACTTAAGTTTTTGCAAATCCTCCAATCATCAGATAGTTCCTCCTCCCCCCCCCCCCTATTTAATTACCTCCGACCCCCCCCCCCTTTACCTCCTCGCCTTCCAATACTTACCTGTCCTCCCCCTTACCCCCCCTCTCCTCCCCCCCTCCTTACCTGATTCTTGCACCTGCCAATGAACGAACTTATATCTAATTGGCAAACTTGATCGCTGTCTGTCATGGGAATCTTGTTCATGATGATAAACTTGACGAAAACTGAGAAGGAGGAAGAGAAGGAGAGAAAAGAATGGAAAAGAGAGATATAGGAAGAGGGAATATACTATGTCTGTCTTTCTCTCTCTCTCTCTCTTTCTCTCTCTCTCTCTCTCTCTCTCTCTCTCTCTCTCTCTCTCTCTCTCTCTCTCTCTCTCTCTCTCTCTCTCTCTCTCTCTCTCTCTCTCTCTCTCTCTCTCTCTCTCTCTCTCTCTCTCTCTCTCTCTCTCTCTCTCTCTCTCTCTCTCCTCTCTCTCTCTCTCTCTCTCTCTCTATCTCTAATCCTCCGTTCTCCATCTAAGTCTCTTGTACAATGAGTGGGACTGAGAAGGCTTGAATGGAGGAGGAGGAAGGAATGGAGGAAAGGAGAGAAGAAGGAAAAGGAGGAAAGCAGACCTTTTCCTCCCTCTCTCTCCCTCTCTCTCTTTCTCCCTCTCTCAAAAAGAATTACGAAACCACAATATGTTCTGATTTCAAGGGATACAGACTTTCCTTCCCTCCCTCTCTATCTTTTTCTCCCTCCCTCCATTCCTTCCTCTTGTCCTTAATTTTTCCTCCTCCTTCCTTCCTTCCTTTCTTCTCCTTCCCTCTCTCCTCCTCTTCCTCTTTCAACAAACCTTATCATCATATGTGAAAATCAACTAAAAGGAATGAAATAGTCAATGTCTTTCTCATAATAATAATAATAATAATAATAATAATAATAATAATAATAACAAGGATAATGATAACAGCAACAACAACTGGAAGAAGAAAAAAAAAAGAAAAACATCTCATAATAACAATAATGAAAATATTAAAAAAAAAAAAAAAAAAAAAAAACTGACAAAAATTGAAAAAGAAAAAAAGAAAAATAACATCATCTAATAACAATAATGAAAATAATAAAGAAAATAAAAAATCTACTACTACTACTACTACTACTACTACTATTATTACTACTACTACAGGAACTACAAAGACCTAACACCCCTTCTTCACCGTCCGCTACAGGTTTGGTAGGACGGAGGCACGACAGTGGGATTGGTCAAGTGAGACTTATGAATATGACTCTCATGGTCTCCTATCCAGCGTATCCTCCCACACCGCCCACACCACCCGCTACACCTTTGGCGACACCCGTTTGGTAAGTACACCCGCTTATTTATACCCGTGGGCGTGGGCGTGGGGTGTAGAGGGTTAGGTTAAGAGGGTGTCATTATTCTTTTGTTTTCTTTCTTTCTTTTTTTTTTTTTTTTTATTTCCTTTTTCTTTTACTTTTTCTTTTGTTGAACTGAAGACTAGTTGGAAAAAGTGTGATAAGAAAGGATAGAAAGGAAGATAAGGCTTCGTTTGTGTCCCTCTGTGGAAGACAAAGAAAGGTCGGAAGGTAAACTGACCTTAATTTTTGTACATTTTAAGGGAAGTTGGTGTATTTTTTTTTTTTATTATAAGTATGAAGTATAGGGGAAGGTGGGTCGTCTTTATCTTCTTTATTTTTAAGTCGTGTGATGTATAGGCAATTTTTACATTACGAGGGTTGTTTGAGGGCCAATAAAGGAGAAGGAAAAGGCTCGTTACCGCCATTCCTTCCTAAGATTAAGTGGAGAAAAGTACAGGAATTTTTGTTTTTGTGGCGCCAAAGTTTGTAATTTGTTGATGGTGTTGAGGCCTCAGTCGTATTTTTTTTTATACTACTCTGAGGTTGTATGTTTTATATGCTTTATTCTCTTGTATTTGTGTTATTCCCTCTTCTGCAATCTTCTTCCTCTTCTTCTTCTTCTTCGTCTTCTTCGCTATGCATCAGGTTAGCCTCACAGTAACCAACCCTCCGCTTCCTCCACCCTCAGCCCGCCACCATGACTCTCCCATCTGGCCGTCTGTGGCGCCTACACTACGACGAACGCGGGGGACTCAAATACATCACCACGCCCACCGGATCCGCCCACTTCTTCTCCCTCCAGCCTTCCTTCGGGTGGTTCGTCTTCTCGTACACCGCGCCAGGCTCCACACACTCCTACAGGCAGTACCTCGATCATGCAGGCCGCCTACTCCTCACAGCCTTCCCTGCCGTATCCGCAAAGGTTCTGTTCACGTACACAGAGGCTGGCCAGTTGAAGGAGATAGTGTCAGGTGATGGGAAGACGGAGTTCTCGTACGGTAGTGACGGTCTGTTGTCTGAGATCATGCACGAGGAGGCGGAGCTGGAGTACAAGATGGATATGTTGTATGATGGTCGCCTTCTTCAGGAACATCGCATCGACTATGGCGCCAGGACGGGGTTGAGTAATGTGAAGTTTACCTATGAGTATGATTCCAACTTCAGGGAGACTAGTTTTGCCGGGCGTATCGGTGGTCAGAACCTCCTTCCCTTCACCTATGCTTACAACCCGATCACTGGAGGACGGTCAAGCATCGGCCGGTTTACTGTAACGCGGAATGAACACAGTGAGACCACCATTCACGACGGTACCGCCATCTTCTCCCGGCAACTCAACTCCCACCTCCACGTGTCCCAGTCCTCCGTCACCATCCACAACCGGGAAGTGTTCAAGCTGCAGATCTTCTATAACTCAGACGGGAAGATCAACCAGACCAAGACCTTCACGCCCAACTACCACAACAAACCTTACACCAACACCAGGAACTATACTTATGATGCCGACGGTCAGCTTATCAGTGTGGAGGCGAAGGAGCCGTGGAGCTTTTCGTATGACACTAATGGAAACATGTTGTCCCTCACCTACTCCACCAACACCATCCCTATGAAGTACGACCCACAAGACCGCATTGTCAAGTTCGGTGAGGGTGTCTACCGCTACGACTCCCGCGGCGCTATTGTCCAGAACGCCCGGGAGGTTACATACCACTACAACGCGCGGGGACTACTTGTACGGGCGGCTAAGTCAGGTCGTTTCAACATCCGGTATCTGTACGACCACGAGGATCGCCTGGTAGCACGTAAAGACAACTTCGGGAACGTGACGCAGTTCCTGTACACGGACCAGCGTCACCCGGACCAAGTGACGCACATCTACAGCCCACGTGACGGTAACCTAATCACTTTGGTATACGATGATCGGGGACACATCATCTTTGCGCAGGTAAGTCTGATTGGCGCCAGTTAATGGGATGGGGAGGGAGGTGTGTCAATATATAGCACTGTAGTAATATGATGATTTAGAAATGGATTGATAGAGTAACTAATATATGTCTAACTATTTTGGTAAGAGTAATTTTATCCATATATACGTAAACTTCGCCTTTTCTGTCCTATGAACCAATACTAAAATAATACGTGTTTTCAACAAAAGAATGCAGCTGAAAGATAAACCCCAAAACATACAATAGAACATAAAAACAAACACAAAAACCTACACTGTATAAACATCCACATTTTACCATCATCCCTAAACTGACTGACGGCAGCTCCATTAACACACTAAGTGGCGAGAGAGGAAGACACAAAAAACCACAACATTTTAAAGTCTACCAGCGGAGCAAACCATGACAGCACCTCACCTGTTCTTCCCACACATACACAGGTATACCGAAGCAAGTACTACATCGCGACGGACGAGTGCGGGACCCCAGTGATGGTATTCAATCAGTACGGGGAGGTAGTGAGGGAAATGATGCGATCCCCTTACGGCCACATTATGTACGACTCCAACCCTTACCTCTACTTAC
>JAXIVD010005643.1:7500-27963 GCA_036785275.1 Cancer borealis
GTGAGGGAGAGCATCGAATGAGAGAAAGAGAGAGAGAGAGAGAGAGAGAGAGAGAGAGAGAGAGAGAGAGAGAGAGAGAGAGAGAGAGAGAGAGAGAGAGAGATTGAGACTTTATCATCATCACCAACCACATCTCTTTACCACAAACATTACATAAATCACAAAAGAGAGAAAAAGAAAGAGAGAGAGAGAAAAAAAAATAATACTGCACAGAATATAACGCTCGAAGAAGCAAAGTCATTATCTTTTCCATCTCAAGTTTTAAGTTTCCCTCCCCCTCCTCCCCTCCACCCCCCCAATTCCCCCTCCCCCCAATTCAGCCTCCCCTCCCCCCCATTTCAGCCTCTCCTCTTCACTGCCTACTGCCCCTCTTACTTCCCCTCACCTCCACCCTTGCAGGACCCAAAATCTCGTGAATAAAGTTTGAATAACTGATGTATTCATGTAAAACAGTTTGCTTGAGGAGATTTCGTTCTAGAATCCCTGAATTTTTTTTATTAGAGAGAGAGAGAGAGAGAGAGAGAGAGAGAGAGAGAGAGAGAGAGAGAGAGAGAGAGAGGTAGGTAGGCAAGGTCGCTCTCCAGAGTTATTTTCGATGGTTTTGTTATTTCACTTTCAAGAAAACACCTTTTTTTTTTTTTCTGTGTTTTTGTATCTGGAAAATGTATGTGGACTTCATCCCTTCCTAGTGTTTCCATTTGTGTTTGTCATTTGTTTTCATTTCGTTAGTCGTGTTGCCTTTTCTCTCTTCTCTTTTTTTTATCTGGCACACCTCCACACTCTTCTCTTTTCTCTTCCTCTTCGCTCTCTTTTTCTTTTTCTCTTTTTTTTTTTTTCCACCCCCAAGAGAAGTATTCAATTGTTTCTGTTTTACTTTCCACTCTCGTCTCTTCGCTCCTCCAAACATTGCTGCTCACTTGTTTCTTTTATTCCACCCAGCATTGGTAGCCTTTTTTTTATACCGTCTCTTTCTTTATTATATATCTCTCTCAACCTTTCTCTAACCCCAAACTTTTTTTTTCTCTCCTCTCACTACCCACATTCACTATTCACTGACTCTTTCACTTTCATCTTTCTTTCCCGCTTAACGTCACCTCACCTTGGAATCCTCTCGTGGCTTCTGCAGGAAAACTACTGGAAGGCCTCTGAGGACATGACGCAGTTGAACCGCCTTGGTGGGGAGGTCAACATAACGGTGCATGAACCCTCCACCTCACAACCTCTAACCCCAACGGAGGAGGGAAGCGATAAGTTTGTGGATATTAAACTACACAGCGCCTCTGCAGTTATCCACATCCGCTATGGCACCACAATCCAGCAGGAGAAGAAACGCCTGCTTAGACATGCAAAGAAGGTGAGTGGATGAGATAGAGACATAGAGAGGGTGTTTTGAGTGGTATATGTTTGTTTTTTAGTGGAGGATGTAGTGACTGGTTTATATTGTTGAGTATTGGTAATGAGGGAGTAAGTGTTGGTGTGGTTATGAGGTTGTGTTAGTATGGGGAAGAGCAGGTGGAGTTTAGTGTGAAAGGTGTTTGAAAGTCCTTTTATATGTATATAACTTTGTTTATTTTGTATGTGTGTGTGTGTGTGTGTGTGTGTTCTCTACTCAGTGTTTTCATTCTTTTACATTTTCTTAACGGATGGAACCCAATTTTGTGTTCCTAAAGTAGTGTTTCCTTTGTGTTTTCTTTCTACTCAGTCCTTTCGCGTTTTCCCAGCGGGCAATTTTTTTTCTTTCTTTTTTTTATGCCAGAAAACCATTTGGTCTTTCTTATATCCTTTTGTGTTTGTTCTTCGAGAGTTTCTAATTTTAACTAATGGATGACTTCACCCGATGTGTTGAGGGGAGAAGCTCTAATGGTAATGGTGATTAATGGTGTTGATCTCTCGTTTTCTTCCCCCACAGTTGGCCGTCCGCCGCGCCTGGGCCGAGGAAAGAGACCGGCTGTCCTCGGGTCTGCCTGGCACTGTGGAATGGTCCTCAAGCGAGACCGAAGAACTCCTGTCTCGTGGCTCCGTCAGCAGCTACACGGCTCGCTACCTCCACCCGCCTGAGACCTACCCGGCGCTCCTCGATGACCCCACCAATGTTCGCTTCTTCAAGGACACCAAGAGGACCAGACGGAACTCCAAGACCCGCCGAAGGTCCCATCGCTGCCGCAAGTGGTGGAGGGGACTCTGCTAGCTCCTCTTAGGCCTCCCTCCCGCCCTCCTGTCGTCTCTCTCCGGTTCCCAAAGGTGGTGAATGAAAGAAGCTACACAATACACACACTACATGGAGGGAAGAACGCGCACCTCTCCACTTGAACATTTCGTCCGGCTCACTTTCCTCCCACGTGAGAGGGGGAGAGGGTGAGAGAGAGAGAGGGAGACAGAAAGACAGGGATTAGGAGGTAGAGGAATGAGAGAGGAGCAACAGACTCGTCCTCACTTGTTGCCACTTGTTCCTCGCCCGACGGCCGGGGGGGAAGGGGGGTGCGGCACGTGACCGGACTGGCCATCGCCGTCGCCCCCGCCCGTGTGAGTGGCCATGGCAGTGGGAGAGGAGAGGCCACCGGCTACAGCACCTACGAAAACACAACATTCTCTTTTTTTCATCCAATTCAAACGTAAATATTACCGTATGTTAGACTTCCATGATAATGAAAACAGATGCGCGTGTGGCTTGTAAGAACGGAAAACCTCGGAGGAAAGAAAGACATTTTTTTCTCTCTCCCTTATCGTCCGTTAAGTGTTTTAATAAAAGTGAATCCAAAATACAGAAGAAAAGTGGAGTGAGGAGACTATTCCAAGAACGCAGACCCGCGAGAAACTTGTAGTCGTGGTGAGAATGTGAGTGGCGGCGGTGGCGGCGAGGCAGGGGGCGTCAGGGGCCAGACTCCCCGTGAGGCCCCGCCCGCCCGAGGCTCACACGGGCGGCGCCGCTGAAATCCCTTCGGTGACTGGCAGGTGCGACGCCCGACATAAAAATAATAATATAGGTTTCGATTGACAATGAAAATGGACGATTGTCGTTTAGCTGCCGAGCGAGTGAGTGAGTGAGTGAGTGTGTGTGCGAGTGTTGCTTGCTCCGGCCCGCCCCGCCTTAGGGTGGCCGCTCCGCCCGCCACAACATTGCAGTGAGTAGCCGCGTCACTGGTGTGCTACACGAGCCTCATTCCCTCATGACAGGTCATGGATATCCAGGAGCTTTCCCCCCACCCCCCCATCCACTCCCACAGTAGCTGCTGCAAATGTATATGTCTATTTACACATATGTACGTATACTTGTATACATATGTTGACGTAGAGTACTCCGGCAGAGCCCAAGGAGGCGTGGGGCGTCCTCTCGCATCGCACCTCCACCGAGCAACATTATCAGTGTCCGCACCTCAGTCAGCTTACCTTTATGTATTTTTTATATAAGATTCACCACCGGCCAGACAGTGTCTCGGGCGCCGCGCCCCCCTCAACGCCCCCTCCACCCTCCACCGTGCAGCTCCGGAACCATCACGCAGTTCTTGGCGGTGTTATAAAGAATTTTATTTTTCACTTTTATCAAATGTTCAACCAAAGATATTAGTGTGCTTTATTTTATTATGTGTATGTATGGATGTATGTATGTATAAGTGTGTTGTAATGTTTTTTCGTCACTCAGAACTTCCTCGATCACTCGCGTGACCCATCAACAAGACGACCCAGGAAGGTACATTCCACCTTCACTCCCTCACCCCGCCGCCACCCCAGCAGCGAGCGGGCAGGTGAAGCCGTAACCTTGGGGCGCAGCAAGGGAGCGGGGACAGGGGCGGGCGCTCGGCCCATAAGGCCCCGCCGCCCCGGGCCGCCCCGGGCCGCCAGGTGTGCCCCGCGGGAGTACAGTCACGTCACACCTGATTTAAAAGGAATACGAATTGTGAATATTTTTTCAAAAAATTTGCAAGTGATGGTTATTATTTTTACAGCAAGAATTTTCTGATCGTTTTGGTGGTCGGTGCGCAGCATTGTGGCGCACACCGCCCCGCCAAGAGCCACTCTTCTGTTACGTTCGTCTGAGAACCGTTCATTTGGGAGGGGCGGCCAGCCCCGGCGAGGAAGGCACAAGGTGCTATTAAGTTTACGCATTTTTGTATCTTCAGAAACTCACTATGTAAATAATAGTGTGTAAAATCATCTATATAACTTTATATCTCTGACTTCTTCCCGTTTCCTCACTCCGCGCTGTTCCTCATCCTGATCATTTACTCCTGTTTCGCCGCCGTTTTCTTGGTTCCCGCGTCCCACCGTAGCCAGTCACTCCTGACGATACTTTTGACGTAGTGAGTAACTATATTAAGGACGCTGTTCCGAAAACATGACCTGCAGGCACAAGGTGTCACGCCAACAGTCAGTCAGTCGATCTAGAGTTAAGGCAACACAACCATCACACACACACACACACACGCACACACACACACACACACACACACACACACACACACACACACACACACACACACACACACACACACACACACACACACACACACACACACACACACACACACACACACACACACACACACACCAGATCTTGCCTGTAGGATCATTTCAGTGTCAAGCTAGTCAGTGTGTAATGTAGGAAAGAATAAAAAAAAAACCAAACTTCACTACACTGAATAACTCTTAATAATCATACATCGCTGTTCATTCATTACTTAAGAAGGTGAATGGAAAAGTGAGTTGTTGCACCTTAAGTCGATCCCCTTCAAGCGAGGGCGAAGACTCTATTGTCTGGTAGAAGAAGACGAAAAAGTATAGACCACAAGCAGTTGACTTTACCTTGCCTTGCCTCGGTAACCTCTTGGACTGCCTAAGGTGTTGTGGTCTCGGCTTATGATCGCCACTTGCCTTGCTTCCTTCCCTCTGTTCTTCGACTGCCTTCACTACCACGTATTTTAGCCTCACCAAAGACACCACAATCACCACCACTACCACTACTACTACTACCACCACTACTACTATTACACTACTACTATTTCTACTACTACTACTATTACTCACATTAAATGAGTGCTGTACATTCGTCATCTGTACTCAATCCTGCATTCGCTTGCCACCCTGGTAATTATTTTAGTATCTCCTTCCTCATTGGTTGGGATACATGTTAACCGGCCTCTGATTGGCTAAAAATTGACCAATGACAAGGGTGGACGTCCTTGCGAGTACCGTCAAAGCAGGACCGAGTATGGATGTTTGTAAAATAATTCAAGAAGTTTTTATTTTCCACTAAAATTAGGAAGGAAAAAATGCGTTTGTATGGGATTTTTGCCAAAGATTTGCTGCTTGTATCTGTAACGTAACACAGATCCATATTTATATTTCTTGCAAAAACAAAAAAAATATAAAGAGAAAAAAAGAGAGAAGAAGAGTAGAAATCAAGCTTTGTCTTTCTCTCTCCATGATTCTTTAATGTTGTACTATATGTGATTTCTGTAAATATGTCTGATATGAATGAAGGAGAAGATGAATAAGAAGGAAAACAACTATACATTACAATTCTCACCAGGTTGTACATACATAGCGTGTTCCCCCTCCCCCCCTCCACCCACCACTCTCCCTCCTCCCGTGTATATAATATTCATAGTTCAGGAATGATCGCAAAGTGTAGAATCATAAGGACTTGGCTGAGATGAGTTTCGCAACCTTACCGCTGCAAATCCTTTTTAGTTGTTTCTCAATTCATTTATTATTTTCACTTATTTTCATTTATCAGCTCTTTGGCGTTGATGTGGGGATTTAATCTTATTTTATTTATTTTTATTTTTATTTTTATTTATTTATTGTTTTCTATGTCGCTCTGTTTCCTATATAATGTGTAGGTGAGGACTAATAACCGTCTCCCACGAAGCTTCCTTGTTGTTCCCTATATCAAGCTTATCTTCATCTTCCTTACGTATTATTTATTAACTTTCTATATATTTTTTTTCATCCCTACCGGTGATATTTTTTGGGTTAATTTTTATAGAGCATCGATATTTTTTAATGAATATGATTTTTTTCTTTTCTTTTCAACTTTCCATCAATCAGGTCGTCATAGTTACGAATTGTGGACATTTTATTTCACGTATAATTTTTAGTATTCTTTATTTTAAACACTTTTTTTATATCCTTCCTTCCTTCAATATTTGTTTTCTCTCTTGGTTATTCATATTATCTTTCCACGCTTTTTAGATATCTATGTTACCTCAATCACGCCTTCAACACATACATACACACACACACACACACATCATTGTCCCTCTCCTCCTCCTCCTTTACCTCCTCCTCTATCTCCACTTCCTCCTCCTCCTCCTCCTCCACGTAGTTTCTCATTTCTCCAGATCCACACGTCAAATAACCCACTACTATATATATATAAATATGAATAATTGCCTCTTTCTGCTTGGATAATATCTGTTGGTCTTGAGGATGTGAGTCTCGCTGGTTCTAGAAAGCCTCGCGCGGGGCTCACCGACCCTCTCACTGACCCCCAGATTTGTATGATCAATGGTCTTGGCTGTTTATAAATGAAAGTGTTTCTATCAAATAAAAAGGAATTATTTTGTATCGCTGTGTTTTATTTTTGTCTATCGAAAAGGGGATAACGAGTGGGTGAGTGGTCTCTCTCTCTCTCTCTCTCTCTCTCTCTCTCTCTCTCTCTCTCTCTCTCTCTCTCTCTCTCTCTCTCTCTCTCTCTCTCTCTCTCTCTCTCTCTATCTCTCTCTCTATCTCTCTCTCTCTCTCATGGTAAGTTGGGTAGGACTGGCACCCCTGTAATACGGTTGCCCAGCTTGCTTACCTAGTCTACGTCACGCCGCCGTCTAGCCAATCAGAAGACGACCTGACCCTCCAGCACCTCCCCCTCACATCCGGTTCACCACCATTCACGCCCGATCTGTGAGGGAGTCTATACGTCTTGCTGCCTCGGTGTTTTTGGAGGAGTTTGTAAGTATATACATTCTAGGTTTAGGTATAGAACGCGCCTATCATAATGTGTATTCTACTGGTGTATCTCTAATGATTGCTAGGGTGTTTAGAAGATAAGAATGAGTTTAGTTTAATGCTCGGCTAATGTGGCGTGGGCGGAGGCGCAGCGAGGTGAAGAGTATGTGATTTGCCAACATTCAATAGATAAATGTATTTACAGACAGCGTGGTACTTACTTACTTACCGAGATGTTTACATACGAGCAGCAATAACACCTTGTCATTTGTATGTTTGCTTTAAGTATAATTGTCAAATCATCTAGTCCAAGGGTGTGCTAATATAATTGCTTGTTAGGAAGTCGAGTGTCGTAAAACAAAGACAATGATCAAACAACCACTGACCAGCATCTCGCCCTTGCATTCAAACGATAACAAAATAGAGGAAAGTAAAAAGAAATCCCAGAAAAAAAAAAGTTTGGTCGCTGGAGGAGCTAAATAAATCTTTGTAGAAGTGGCGGAGGAGATGGTGAACTAGCGAGGGAGGGAAGTGGTGGGGGTGAGGATGACTGGTTAAGGAGGGGGTGGGAGGGTGACTGGTTAAGAAGGGGCTGGGGGGGGGATGAGGATGGCTGTTTGGGGAGGGGGCGGCGCTCTGAGACTGACGGAGTAGGAAGGGTGGTGGAGCGGCTCTGTGGGAGTGCCAGAGGGAGGTGGGCGGTAGGGTGGTGGCACTGAGGGGACGGGGCGGGGCGGCAGGGGACAGTGAGGGGTAGACAGAGGGGCAGAATCTCATTAAACTGCGAGGAAAACTATTTGCTTAATGGTGCGTTTAGCGAGTACCTGCCTTGGTGACGGGGCCTCTAGGGTGCTGAGTCTACCTTTACCGGGGCCAAGTACTGCTACCTGTTTTACCTGCGAAGGGGAGAGAGCAAAGATGAGACGGAAGGAGAAGAGGATAGAGAGGAAATGAGAGATCCTTGAGTGTTGTAAGGAGGAAGAGGGAAGAGAAGTGAGGGTAAGAGAGGTAGACAGGAGGAAGAGGAGGGGAAAAAAAGTTAGATAAAAGTGAAAGAAGAGGAGTTATGGAATTTAGGAGTGAGTAAGGAGGGAATAAAGGAAGGAGAGTGCCTGAAGGAGTAAATGGATGGAAGGGAGGTGGAGTGGGTGAAGGATGGGTGGAGTTCGTGGAAGATGGAAGGAGGGGAGTGGATGGAGCAGCATTCAAGGCCTCTGAGGGATGGTGGTCACAAATTCGTAAATGGATTCTATCGATTCCTTATTGGGGGACCGAAGAGAGGACAGGGGAAAAACAATAACGTTGAAGGAAAAGGAAAATAAAGGGGAAAGTGCCATGGAGGGAAAAAAAGATGAATACTGGAAGAAAAAAAAAAACCTTTGAAAATGTGAAATATTCCAGTTAAAAAAAAAAAAAAAGTTAAATAAAATCATTATCTTAAAAAAGTAATAAATATAGAAAACCATGTCACTTATTTTAAATTAATATACATAAAAATTTAAACTGTATAGAAAATGGAATATATGTCTCTCTCTCTCTCTCTCTCTCTCTCTCTCTCTCTCTCTCTCTCTCTCTCTCTCTCTCTCTCTCTCTCTCTCTCTCTCTCTCTCTCTCTCTCTCGACGAATCTTACTCAAAAGTGGAAGCAGGGAACATATGCGTCTCTTTCAAGCCTAGACTCGCATCCTTTCAATAAAACATCCTTGGTTATCCATATATCCAGTCCCCCCTTTCCTCTGGGTGTGTGGGGGGGGTCGGGGGAGAGTGGGCGTCAGGTGGGCGGAGTATCCCTAAAAGTCATCCATAGAAAACGTTGGTATTGAGCGGAAAAATATCTGACTCCGATGATCAGTGACTTTTTATGGAAACGAAGGAAAAAAAAAAGTTTATATAGAGGGTTTTTTTTTTTTTTTTTTTTTTTTTTTTTTTTTTGTAGGCCTCAGCGATTATTGGGGAAAAGTTTGGCTCATTGGATTAATGTTTTTTTTTTTTTATAGTAGTAGTAGAAGTAGTAGTAGTAGTTTAGTTCATATAATTACACAAGATAACATAGGTTTCTATAACACCACCACCCCCCCAACACACACACACACACACACACACACACACACACACACACACACACACACACACACACACACACACACCACCCCCCCCCAACACACACACACCCCCCCCCAACACACACACACACACACACACACACACACACACACACACACACACACACACACACACACACACACACACCCCAACACACACACACACACACCCCAACACCCCAACACACACACACACACCCCAACACACACACACACACCCCAACACACACCCACACACCCCAACACACACCCACACATCCCAACACACACCCACACACACACACATGATAACAAGCATTGCATTACCACCTCACGTTTACCTGGTCGCGGCGCAGCACCGAGGAGGCAAGTGGAGGCAGGAGGCAGGAGGCAGGAGGCAGGAGGCAGGTAAGCTGGGGTCCCTCAGCCCTGCAGGACGCCACTCATATTTATTGCAAGGGCGGAGGCTGTGGTGTGCTGTGTCATACATGCAATATTCGGACAGGACAGACTACTGGTGCAAGGGGAGGAGGAGGAAGAGGAAGGAGGAGGAGAGAGGGATGGTACAGCAGGACTAGGAGGGAGAGGAGAGGAGAGGGGATTCAGGGGCAGTTAAGGGCTTGGAGGAGAGGGAGACCAGAGCATGTCAGGGGACTTTAGGGTGGAGGAGGAGGGAGGAGGAGGAGGGTGGTGGGTCTGGTTTTGGGATATTCATAGTTGGGTGAGAACTCTTGCCTTCGAAAATGTTGGGTGGATTTTTATTTTTGTTTTGAAAGTATGCATGAATGTAGCCTGTTCCTCTTCTTCACTTGGACAGGTGGACAGAAAGGTGGACAGATGGAGACAGAAAGAGAGAGGAAAATAGGAAAAACCGGGGAAATAGTCTGGTGTTGTTAGATCAATAGATAGAAGGATAGATAGATAAATAGATAGTGGATAAATACACTATTTCATTTTCGTGGGTTTTTTTCTGTTAGCAATTTCTTTTTTTTCCTGGTTTTCATTCTTGTTTTTTTCAGGTTAATTGTTTGTCACGAGGAGCTTCAGCAAGGAATGAATGTCACCTGATCTTCCTCAGTAAGTATTTAATTACACTTGTTATTTCATTCTTTCTATCTCTCTCTTCTCTCTTTCTTCTCTCTTCTCTCTTCTCTCTTCTCTCTTCTGTCTTTCTTTCCTTCATCACTAGAATCGATTATGTTCGTCTCATTTTGTGGCACAGAATCCCAGTGGAAGGGAGAGGAACATCGATTACATCACCACAGTTTAGTCTGAGGAAAACCCACGGAATTAGGGTAAGATTTAGGGAATTACTGGATCTCTCTGGACGTCTCCCTCAGCGCCTAAGATCCGTGGGTCGCACAGTATTGCCTTGTATGAGCTTCAGGGAATTTAAGGTCCATTCACCCGTGTGTCATAGATTTTTTTTAGTTATGTTGTTGAGGATTTGCAAAGCGGTTTATTGTGTGTTTATATATAGTTTAGGATTTATATCAGTGCTTTTTGAGAAATTTGATGGATGAAAGACTGAATTTTAAGGCGTTTATATACGGTTGAGTTGGAGAAAGCGGGGGAAACTAAGCTATTTGTGCCGTTTTAGTAGTGAATAAATTAGAGCAGCGCATGTAAAGCTAATTATAACTTTTCATGTTGATGTTATCGAGATTTCTTACTTTTAAGCATACAAAAGGAAGGAGAAGGAGGAGGAGGAGGGGGAAGGGTGGTGGTTGGAAGGATTTTTCACGCTTGCAACATCAAGTTATTGTGATTTTTCATCTTTACAATGCTTAAGATGCTCATAAATTTCTCTCGGGAAAGGCAAAGGAGATGGAGGAAGCCACAGTGTTGGAGGGAGGAAGGGGGCGAGCCTTCATCACGTCCAAAGATGCAGCTTCCTCCTCCTCCTCCTCCTCCTCTTCCTCCTCCTCCTCCTCCTCCTCCTCCTCCTCCTGTAGGAATGTAAAAAGTACTTTAAATCGGTTTTAATCAGTTTTAATTCGCTAACAGTTCAAGATATGGAAACCAAATAACATTTATATGTTATATTATGTAGATTCAGGGTAGATCATCTATGTATTTTGTCATATGAGACCAGCATGAGCCAGTAAAGCTAAATAATGGTTATTTGATTATTGTTATTAAGTAAGTAAGGGTAAAATACAGTTTGATATTATAGTAATCAGGAAAATAAGGCCAAATTCGTGTTTAGCATTACCGAAAATCTCATTGTACTAATTTCCATAAGATTCGGAGATGTGAAAATTTGCATGAAATTTTGTAGGGTACACCCTTAGACTTATTTAGATAAATCACATATTTTGAAATAACTCGAAATGTCTGGGATTTACGTATAAAACGTATAGAATATAAAAGAAAGAACAAGAAACACCGGTTGTATTGAGCTATTGTGAAATGAAATTGGAATGTAAATGTAGACGTAGCAGTGGAAAGTATTATGCATTAATATTTTTCACATAATTTTGCTTTTCTTCATAAATATTAGAGTTATTGGAAAGATGATGACAGCATGAGATAGACATTGTCAAACTCGATCACTCAACATCTATATAATTTTCCTGTGGAACTAATATTTACGTAGTAAAATGAGAAAAAAAAATTTCGTCCTCAATTCTGGTGAAATTTACGGGCCACAAAATGGAAAATGTAAATATTATAGTAATGACAAAACTAATTCCAGTTTCATGATCAGCATGCCCGAGAACCCCTTAATACCAATTTTCATGAGTTGTTCATTCATGCGGTTTTTTTTTTTTTTTTTTTTTTTTTTTTTTACTTCATAGAAATATAGTTTGTCTGCTATAGTGTCAGCTTCGGGTTTGGTGGGTGGGGAGAAGCCTTCCACTTTAATATCCTTTTGTCTATGAAGTAGATATCATATTAGTAGTGTAGCCACACGGACAGCCTCGTTAGGTCCAGTAGGACTGTTGCTGTCTGTTCTTCTTTTGTACTCCTCCTCCTCCTCCTCCTCCTCCTCCTCCTCCTCCTCCTCCTCCTCCTCCTCCTCCTCCTCCTCCTCCTCCTCCCCCCTCCCCCTGTTTACGGCTTTCCTGACAACGTCGCGAGTGTCAGCAAAGAAATAATGACTGAGTTACTTCTCCTCTTTCTCCTCTTCGTTTTCTCTCTCTCTCTCTCTCTCTCTCTCTCTCTCTCTCTCTCTCTCTCTCTCTCTCTCTCTCTCTCTCTCTCTCTCTCTCTCTCTCTCTCTCTCTCTCTCCTCTCTCTCTCTCTCTGCAACACCAGTCACGCAGAATTAAACCTTGTCAAAGTGGTCCCTTAGGCAAAGTTTTGGGTCCTCTTATATTTGTAGAAAGAAATGAGGCGTCGAGGCGAAATATTATTGTCGAGCATAAGGGAAGAGGAGTTAGGAAGGTACATTTATCATGGGAAATAAGGCGGAACGAGACTAGAGGAGGAGGAGGAGGAGGAGGAGGAGGAGGAGGAGGAGGAGGAGGAGAGGGAGGAGGAGGGTTAAAGAAAAACAGGATATTGGTGTGGGAATTATGACAGACGAAACAAGAGATAGTGATAAAGAATATTTACATAGACACTCGCAAGATACTTTTTGATCGTCATTCTTTTGTCGTTGAAGATAGAAATTGGTCACATGCATTACGACTGTCCTTCCTCGATGTGTTATTGATGAGAGAATAACGTTAAGAATTATTATTATTATATAGTTTGTAGATTTATTTATGTTTTTGTTTGATAATCGTGAAATCAATTGTAACTTATTATCATTATTATTATTATTATTATTATTATTTAACATTCACTTCGGTCTAACATCACACTCTGTTTATTTATGCATGACAAATACGATTATTCAGTTTCCTTTTTTCTTTTTCCACGTGTATAATGTATAACACTATATTGTTATTGTTTTTTAGTGTACGTTGTGTGTGTATTTTCCTCACCTGAAGATACAATATTCATAACATGTGGCATGCAAAGGTGTTACTTCTGGTCAAGTTAATTATTAAGGTCATGCATACCTGTTCTAAACCTGTATTTTCTGTTACCTTGATTTTTTCTTCTTGTTCTTCTTGTTCTTCTTTTTATTCTTCTCCTCCTCCTCCTTCTTTTTCCTCTTCTTTTGTTTCTTCCTCTTCTTCTTCTTCTTCTTCTTCTTCTTCACCGTAACAGATTTCTGCCTTAAAACACATTAGGTAAGACTGTATATAACCTTATCTAGTGTGTGTGTGTGTGTGTGTGTGTGTGTGTGTGTGTGTGTGTGTGTGTGTGTGCGTGTGTGCGTGTGTGTGCATGTGCGTGTGTGTGGGAGGCAGGTGAAAATGGCGGGAAAGGTGAGTCACAAGCAATTAAGGCACCTGCGGACACAAATTACTCGGGGCGGAATTTGCATATAAAACGATCCAAGTGTTTGCTTGAGTGTTTGTTTGCAGTCTGGCCACAAATTTACTTATTAGAAGAGAAGACAATATTCCTCCTCCTCCTCCTCATCTTCTTCCTCCTCCTCTTCTTCTTCCTTTTTTTATTTAAGTACATTGGGAGCACAAAAAGTAAAGCAAAATTTCCCAGATGGTGCAAGGTAATTAGTTTTATTTCCTTAGTCGAGTCTCCTCAAAGTCTCTTCGTCTCCTGCTGTCGCGTCCCACACCTCGGGAAGACGATCCAATCCCACGTCTTAGGTAGGACAACGTCTTTAAGCTTTTCAATCCCCTTTCTTGACCACTAGAACATGTTTAAGCTCCCTTGAACCTCCCTATCCCCCTCCCTCTTCCCACTCTCTTTTTTTTTTTCTCTCTCGCTCTCTCGCCACTTCCTCTTCATCCTTCCCTCTTCCTCCGTCCCTTTCCCTCCCTCTCTCCCGCTTTCCCTCTTTCCCCTTCCTTCCTGTCGTCCATTTTTTTGTTTTTTTACTTTTTTTCTGTTTTTTTATTTCATTCCCACACAACGTTTTTCTCGACTTATTTTTTCCGACTGTGTATATTTTTTTCCCCAGCCACGCCCTTTTTTTTTGGGTATTGTGACTTTGCTTTCATTTTTTTTTCTTTTCTTTTCTTTCTTCTTTATACATATATATATATATATATATATATATATATATATATATATATATATATATATATATATATATATATATATATATATATTTCTTTCTTTCTTGACATATTCTCTTTTATTAACAATCCGATGTATTTTTTCTCTTTCACTACTAATATCTCCTCCTCCTCCTCCTCCTCCTCCTCCTCCTCCTCCTCCTCCTCCTCCTCCTCCTCCTCCTCCTCCTCCTCCTCCTCCTCCTTGAACACTATCCAGCCCTTGAAGATGTTGTGAGTAAGAGGAGGAGGAATGGGAAGGAGGAAAGAGGAGAAGAAGAGTGGGTAGGAGAAGGAATGGAATAGGAGGAGGATTTCAGAGAGTGGGAAGAGTGGACAGAAGGAGGGGGGGAGGGGGAGGGAAGTCTTGGAGGTGGAGGGGGGCGCGTCTCCCAAAAGGAGGGGCGGCTATAAAACTGTGCCTGATCCATTCTTTGACGATAGATCACCTAGCGAACCCGAGACCTGAGGAGCAGCTGTGTGGAGGAGGAGGAGGAGGAGAAGGAGGAAGACAAAGTGATGAAGGGATAGATAGAAGGAGGAAACAAAGGATGAAAAGAAGAAGAAAAGGAAGAGTAAGAGGCAGACAAAATAATAATAATAATAATAATAATAATAATAATAATAATAATAATAATAATAATAATGATAATATTAGTAGTACAAAAAGTAATAAAATCGCTGAATACTAAATGAAAAAAGTTAACTGATAGGAGACTAAAAGAGAGTTATACCAAAAGGAAGCAAAGAAAAGCCTAAAAAATAGAAAGAATTAAAGAAAGAAAGAAAGAAAGAAAGAAAGAAAGAAAATTAAAAAAGACATAATCCCATCAATTACTCGACCTGAAAAGAAAAAAGAAAAAAGAAAAAAAAAAACTTTCCAACCAAGAAAAAAAAAATGGAAGAAAAAAAAGTTTTAAAAGTGGAAAAAAAAAGACTGAAAGGAAAGAAGAAAGTGGAATATTAGAGTAAGAGGAGGATAAAATTGCAACTTTTTTTTTTCTCTCTCTCTCTCTCTCTCTCTTTGAAAGAAAATAGCATTCCACCTTTCTCCTTCCCTTGATGGATGGTGGTCTGGGACTGATAAAACTATATCACTTCTGTATTGAATGTATTGGCGAGGAGGAGGAAGAGGAAGAGGAGGAGGAGGAGGAGGAGGAGGAGGAGGAAGAAAGATTGAGGCAAATAAGATGTAGGACAGAGAGAGCAAAAACAAAAATAGAAAAGATATACCTTCCTTTCTGTATCCATTTTCTTTGTAATTGTTAAAGGCACTTGTCAAGGTGTCATTTTTAATTAATCTTGCGCACCTGTAATCCTATCTGTCCCACTTTGTCAACAGGTAAGAGCACCTGACCTCACCTGGATTCTCAGAGACGTGACCTTGCAACTCTATCTCACCTTGTTCTTCATCCTCCTCCTCCTCCTCCTCCTCCTCCTCCTCCTCCTCCTCCTCCTCCTCCTCCTTCCCTCTTGTAACCCTCCCTCTCTCTCCCTCCCTCCCACTCTCTCCCTCCAGCTGTTCTTCTGTTCTCATTCTCTTCACCGCCTATATTCCTTCTATATTTCTTCTCCTATCTCATCTCATAATTTCACTCCTATCTTCCTATTTCCTCTTTTCGTTACCTCTATGCTACTTTCCCTCCTTCCATGCCTACCACTTCTTTCCTTTCTTTCTTTTCTTTCTTCTTTCTCGTTTCTTCCCTCCATCCTACACTTCATGACTGTAATTTGGTGGACATTTTAGGTTCATGTGTGGTTTCCCGTGGCTGTCAAATGTCACGGAAATTTGAAGCAGAATTTTCCTCTTGAATTGCTATTACATCATGGAAATTTCATGCGTTTTCTTTCCATCTCTTACGAATAGTTTCCTTATCTGTGGTTTCCTCTTATCCTCCTCCTCTTCCTCCTCCTCCTCCTCCTCCTCCTCAGGGAAAGTAAGGTAGTAAAGTACAGTGCAAACTAAAGAAATAAAAGGGAAGAAATGAACTCAAATCTGCCAACTTATCAATAATTCAGCGGACTCAGATTATGTGCAGAAGGGGAAAGAATTTTTATCCAATCGCTCTCCCCCTTCGACGGTCAGAACTGGCGACCATTTCCACTTTCCACCAATTTCCTTAACCCTCCCTGACCCCCCTTGACCCCATTCTCCCTAAGCCAATCACTTTCCTCCCCTCCCTCACCCATTACTGACCTTATTCCCCCTTTATGACCTCCCCCTGACCCACTCTTTCCCCTTTAGCTCCTCCTACTCTTAGATTTCCTTATTCATCTTTTCCCTTTCCCTTTCCCCTCTCCTCCTCCTCCTCTGATCAATTATTGACCTTATTTCCTGGGGGGTTTTATGACCTCTTCCCTATGTGACCTCTTTCCACGTGACCTAATCCCATCTACTCATTCCTTGACCATTTTTTTTTCTTTTTTTCTCTCTTTCTGTTCCCCAAAATTATTGACTACCACCATTTTTAGTTTTTATTCCTGAAAACCGTATATAAATAGATTTTTTTAAATTTGTTTTTCTGTGTTCCGAAGGTTTACGTGATATTCAATTTTTCATTCTTTTTTTTTTTTTGTGAAGAGATTTTTCTCTTCTACTTCAAACATTTTTTTTCTCTCACTTTATTTTTACTCTTCTTTTCTTTACTTCCTCCCATTCTTCCTTCCTTCCTTCTCTCTTCATCTCTTTTATTTATCTTATCTTCCCATACTTCCTACCTCTTTCCCTTCCTTCCTCCTTCCATCCTTCCTCCCTCCCTCTCCTCCCTCCCTCCTTCCCTCCTTCCCTCCCTCAACGCTGTAAATACTAACGCCCAATAACAGCATAAGAAATCCATATCCTAGTGTCTACGAAGTACTGCGACCGTCGTTTTCCCGCCTTTTTATAACCCTAATAGAACGACTAAATCCATTCCTTTATCCTCTAATCCGGCAAGTTTATGGAGAAGCGATTTTCAGATTTAACCATCCATTAATTGCCACGAATCCCACAACTGCGATTACACAATTAACTCAAGTGCTTATGGTAGTAAATATGTAGTGGGGGTTAGTTATGAGGGAGGGGGGTGATGAGGGGGGATGGAGGGTAGGGTGAGGGGGTAGAGGTGAGGGGAAAAATAGAGAAGAGGAGGGGAAACGAGGTACAGGTGTAGAGGATTAAGGAAGAGTGAGAGGGAGGTTAGAGAAGGATAAATTATTACCTGTATATCTTGGAAAACTTACGCCATACACCCGACCTGTCTCTCCTTACCTCGTTTTACCTATTGAGAGAGAAAGAGAGAGATAGAGAGAGAGAGAGAGAGAGAGAGAGAGAGAGAGAGGGATGAACAGGTGAGCTAGGTATCATTAAAGGAGTGAGGCAGGTGTGAGGTGGAAAGAGAGAGACAGAGAGAGATCTAAAAGGAGTGAGAGAAGGAGGGAGCAGGTGGAGTAGGAAGAGTATAAGTTTTACAGACAAGGAGTAATGAGGAGTATAAATCTCTGGCTACTATTCATTACCTTTTTGACCCAAGTTTTGGAGTACCTTTCAAAAGTGTTTTACTGCTGATACGTCATCCTGAAACGAAACGACCCTTTACCCTTCCCTTCCCTTCCCTTCCCTTCCCTTCCCTTCCCTTCCCTCCCCTTCCCTTCCTCCTTTGTCTCTCACACCCATACCATTCCCCTCAAACCTTTCATCTCTTTACATCACCCTTTCCTCGCTTTGTTTTGTGTCCCCTTTCAGCTCCCTTCTGTCAACTTCACACTCTCACTGCGTCTCTCATCCTCCCTTGTTTCATCTCACCTCCCTCTCCCTTTCTCTCTCCCTCCCTCCATCCCCTCCTCCTCCCTGTCCCCTCTGTCACTCTAACGCTAATTTAGAGTATCCTAAATGCACTAATACGAAATAGTACTACATCATCGCAAAGTGAGAGATAAAAATGGACTTAGAATGACGAGTTGCATTTAGTGAAGTTATAGGTAATGGAAGGCAATAAAGAATGGGATTTGAAGTCTTTTTGTTCTTTTTTAATGGAAGTGAAGTGTGTTGGTGATCTGATTTAGTGAGGTTAAGTTAGGTTAGGTTAGGTTAGAGAAAAGAAAGGACGTAGTGCAAGGATTAGTGTGTCTTTGTGTGGAAAATAAGATCAGGGAAGAACAGGAAAAGGGGAAAGGAAATATGAATAAAAAGAAGACATGGAAAGAAAGAGAAAAGAGTTATGTTGGTGTGATTTAATTGTTTGATGATTAAGTAACTGATATGAAGATGAGAATCATGTAATAAGAATATATGAAATCTTAGATAAATGAAAGATGATGTAGAAGAAAAAAAACACTATTATATTATGTCAAACTTTCATGTGTGTTTTCATAGGTAATTATATTTTATCCCTCACTTTCTTATATACTTTCTAGGTAATTATCTCCACTAATAACCTTCATTACACCTGAGAAACTCTAATCAAGACAATTATTATCTCAAATTAAGAAAAACGATAAAAATTAGAAGATGAAGAATAAAAAAACAATAATAATAATAATAATGATGATAAAAACAATATCTCCAGCCGTCTCCTTCCCCTCTTACCAATTTCTTCCCCCTTCTTCCCCTTCCTTTCCCTTACACTTCCTCCCCCCAATCCCCTTCCCCATTACCCTCTTGTCCACATACCACCTTCCACCCACCCTCTAACCCCCTTCCCCCTCCTTCCCCCTTCCCCTTACCCACCTTACCCCCATCCCCCTTCCCCTTAATCATCCCTTCAGGCCCACATCATCTTTCCCTCTCGCCAAGGCATCACGCAGAGCCACCTGCCGGCCGTGTTTAGCAGCGTCATTACTCGAGAGAAATGGTGATGAATTTTGGTTCAAGGAGGAGAAAGAGGCTGCCCGTTCCACACACACACACACACACACACACACACACACACCGCACGCACACGCACGCACACGCACGCACACACACACACACGTACACGTACACGCAAATGCACGCTACTATTGGGAACTACGTAATATTATCGGAAGATTTAGAATTACTCCATCGAATATGCATTTCAGAAGGAGGAGGAAGAGGAGGAGGAGGAAGAGGAAGAGGAAGAGGAGTTGCGGGATAAGGTAGAGAATATTTATGATTTCTTCACCCTCACGAGAGAGAGAGAGAGAGAGAGAGAGAGAGAGAGAGAGAGAGAGAGAGAGAGAGAGAGAGAGAGAAGAGGGGGAGAGAGAGAGGGGAGAGTCTGTGAACAAAAACACAAACACTCACACAGATACAAACACTCACACAGATGGGGATTGTTTTTTCTCTCTATTTTCCTCCTCTTGTTTGTGATGCGAAAGAGGTGTTGCAGTTCCTCTCTCTCTCTCTCTCTCTCTCCTCTCTCTCTCTCTCTCTCTCTCTCTCTCTCTCTCTCTCTCTCTCTCTCTCTCTCTCTCTCTCGATGAAAAAATGACATAAAAACAACATCCAGTTTTGTTTCGTTTGTATTTTTATCCTTTTCATTTTTTTTTTCTCTCCTTCCATATTAATTGAATTTTATGTTATTACGCGGATTTTCGATTCAATTCCATTATTTTCTTTACGCGAAGAAGGATTTGTTTTTCGAGTTCAATAAAAGATGTAGATTCATTTTAATATATTTTTTACGAATGTGCAATGAAATTCAACTATTTTTTTATATATATACATTTTTATACTCACGAGAAACCGAGCAAGGAGAAAAAAAAAGAGAGAGTGAGAGAGAGGAAATTAATTATGCGTCAAGGAAACAGTATAAACCAAGGAGAAAATGAGGAAGAATATCTCATTTTACCTCCAACTGGGTATCGAACCGAGGGGCGTGAATCCTTAAGACGAATTGTTTCATTTAGAGCCAAGAGAGAGATGGACTTCTGCGGGAGGCTGAGGGCAGGGATGAGGGAAGACCTTGTATGTGTAGCAAATTGTTTTTTAATGTTCTGTGGAGTGGTGTGTGTGTGTGTGTGTGTGTGTGTGTGTGTGTGTGTGTGTGTGTGTGTGCGTGTGCGTGTGCGTGTGCGTGTGCGTGTGCGTGTGTGTGTGCGTGTGCGTGTGTGTGTGTGTGTGTAGGGGGGGGAGGGTTGTATGTCTTCTCTCGCTTCTTCCCTCCTCTGACTCACTCTATTCCTCCTCCTCCTCCTCCTCCTCTGACTCACTCTATTCTTATTCTTCTTCCTCCTCCTCCTCCTCCTCCTCCTCCTCCTCCTCCTCCTCCTCCTCCACTTTCACGTTCTCCCCTTGTTTCCTTCCTTCCTTCCTTCCTTCCTGTCTCATTCCCCTATTCCCTTCCATCTCTTCCCTCCTTCCTCTTCCCTCCCTTCTCCTCCTCCTCCTCCTCCTCTTCTTCTTTTTCTCTGAAGGTT
>JAXIVD010005644.1:7500-10000 GCA_036785275.1 Cancer borealis
ATTTTCCTTCTATTTCTTCTTTTTCTCCTCCTACTCCTACTCCTCCTCATTCTACACTTACTATTACTCCTATATTCTTATTCTTACTCTTACTCTTACTCTTCCTCCTTCTCCTCTTCCTCCTCCTTTAAACATTCTTCGGTTCGCTTATGATGTATTTCATTTAATTTCCTTCCCCCTTCTGTAAATAACCCAAGCTCTACAATTCTCTTTTCATCCTTCACTTCCCCCTTTCTTTTCATCTTCACCTCTTGCTTTATATTCTCACTTCACTCGACTTTCATTCGTCTTTTTTTTTCAATAGCATTTCTCTCCCCACACCTTCTCTCTTACTGGCATTTCTTTTTCTTCAAGTATTTTTTATCACGCTCTCTCCATCTCCTCTTTCCCTCCGCTATTTGCTCTGCTGCTCATATTTTCACCATTTTGCATCCATTTCCCTTTCTCACTTCTTGTCACACTATCACCATCTCTCTCTCTTTCTCCTTCGTTTAAATAGCCATCCTTGACTTATTCTCTCTCTCTTTTTTTTTCTTCTCTCTCTCTCTCTGTCTCTATCTCTCTCTCTCTTCGACCCTCCTTCCCTACCTCCCTCCCACTTTCCTCTTTTCTTTGCGAATACCTAATGGGGGCTTTTAGCAAGTCTGCTGGATGTAACCTGAAGGAGGCCAGACTAGTTCTTTCTTTTTTCTTGGTTGGAAGGAGAAGTATTTTTAAAGATAACCCTCTTTCATCACTCAACCTCACCTCTCTTATTACTGTTATTATTATTATTATTATTATTATTATTATTATTATTATTATTATTATTATTATTATTATTATTATTATTACTACTATTATCATTATTATTATTGTCATCTCATTATGGTGCATCTTCACACTCCTTTACCTGAAACAAGACACAGATTTGTCACACGTCATATTCATCACGTCTCTCCTTTCTTTTACCGTCTTTCTAAAGGTCATCTCACTGTCCCCAGCTCATTTTTAGTCATTCTTTTTCCTTCCCTAGAGAGCCATTAGCGCCTCTACCTTGACACACGGTAAATAATTTTCTTGTGCTGTCCCTCAAAGCCACTCACGCCTTTACATCCCTATTTAGTTTGTCTCCTCGCCCCTCCCTTACCATCACTCCCCTTCGCTACCTTCTTTCACCTTCCCTCAGGGCCTCTCCCGCCTGTGTGAGGACCGGAAACTCACCTATAAGGACAAGTTGACAGTTCACCTTTACCTTCTACCTCAGCGTGACGGTTCAATTTGTTTTGTGTATCTTTTTTACATTAAACGCACGAAGGAAAGATAGATAGATAAACAGACAGCTAGAAAGACAAATAAACAGACAGGTAAACATGCATACAGACTGCTGAATAGATATACGTATATATAATACAAAAGATGAAAGTTGATATTCAGACATACAGGAAAACATGGAAACATAGAGATAGACAGTAAATATCAAGCAAAAAATAATTAAAATAAAAGCACTCGAAAAAACTAAGTAAAAGTTACAGAACATGGAATAAAGAAATCAACAGAAGAAAGAAAGGCAAAAGAAATAGTTTAAAATCCTGGGAACCAAACAGAATATGAAAAGCAAAAATGAAATGACTAAAAATACAGAGCAAAGCAAAACGCAAAACAAAGAAACAAAAGAACGGCATAAGAAGTGAGATAGAGAGAGCAACAAACTTACAAAGAATAAAATCGCATCAAGATTTAAGTTTTCTTTTCAATCCTCTTTCCGATTTTGTTCAGCTTTCTCCAAAGACCAAATGCTTTTAACGTTGAACTAATATATATCAATTAGTTGTTTTTTTTATATATAGGTATACAATTATCCAACAGTAATCAATATTTTTGTATTTATCAAGGACAATTATTTTATTATTTATTATATTTGTACATTTCTATTTATTTTCAATTTCCTCTTATTCTTCGCCCAACTCAGTGAATGAAACGAGAAGATATTTCGTGTAAAGTCGCAAAGGTGGACATTGAGTTGTATGTTCTTAAGTAATCGGCTTACCGACACTCACTTTGTTAGTGAGGAATCTCACTTTACATTTATTTTCGGTATAATTATTTTATCCACACACCCACACACCAAACCACACACATATGCACACACACACACACACACACACACACACACACACACACACACACACACACACACACACACACACACACACACACACACACACACACACACACACACACACACACACACACACACACACACACACACACACACACATCTTCTCTGGATAAGGTCAATCTCTCCCACTTCCATCCATCATCGCAGCCTTGCTTCTCTTCAGCACGTAGAGAAAGCCACTAGAGCCACTAGAGAAAGGCGAGGCGGAAAAAGTGTCTTGCAGGCAATATTGAGCCACTCGTTGAGGAGGGAGGAGAGAGTGTAAAAGGAGGAGCTTGACTCTTGCAAACACAAACACACACACACAAACCCACCCACCTAACCACACACACACACACA
>JAXIVD010005644.1:15000-22500 GCA_036785275.1 Cancer borealis
AGAGAGAGAGAGAGAGAGAGAGAGAGAGAGAGAGAGAGAGAGAGAGAGAGAGAGAGAGAGAGAGAGAGAGAGAGAGGGAGAGAGAGAGAGAGAGAGAGAAAAGAGAGAGAGAGAGAGAGAGAGAGAGAGAGAAGAGAGAGAGAGAGAGAGAGAGAGAGAGAGAGAGAGAGAGAGAGAGAGAGAGAGAGAGAGTAAAATGGGAAAAAAAGCGTAGACAGATTTTCTAGCTGGCAGACGCTTGGATGTGGTGTGTAATGAAAACACCTTGAAAGGGGAAGAAAGGGATGGATACGGGAGGGAAATTAGAGAAGAAAGAGAAGAGAAAATAATAGAAAATAAAAAGAAGAGTAGGTAAGGCCAAGAAGAGAAGCATGAGGAAAACAATAAAGGAAAAAGGAAAAGAAGGAGATAAAAGAGGAAACTATATTTGTCTTTTTCTAAGGGTATTGATGTGGAGACTAGTCTTTTGGCTGGCAACCCTTGAGGCACTTACCCCGTGGCTTCAAGACTCAAGGTGTATCAGGAAACTTAGGTCATGAAGTTAGCGGAGGGAAGCACGAAGACTGAGATGAATGTTATAGTTAAAGTTCCTGTCCATATTATCAATTTGGAGGGAGATTATTACTTTCCTTCTTCCTGTCGTTGTTGTATCTTTTTTTTCTTGCTATTGCTGTTGTGGTTGTAATAATTCTCTTCTTCTTCTTCTTCTTTTTCTTAATCTACTTCCTTCTTTGTTTTTTTTTCTTCGGAGACTCATCCAGTAAATAAAAGCTACGTTACAATTACACGTAACATATATTTCTATTGAACACTTTCACTTCATAACAACCAGGAAAGTAATGAATAACTTGTGCCTTTTTCAACTTTATTTTCATCACTGGTAAATTGTAAGCCACTGTAACTTTTTTCCTGTGACTTGAACTTCTACAAAAACAGAGCATCAAGTGACCTCTTGAACAAAATTAGTAGTATACCTTTTTAAACTTTTGTCGCTTTTCAGGGAGCCGAGAGTGAGTAGGATGTTCTTACGAAGTTAATATCAATCCTTTAGTGAGTCTTCTTCTCCGGTAAAAATAAGAAAAATAGAAAAAAACAAAGAAAATTCAATATTAAAGAAAGTTGTGATTAACGAAGCGGTAATCACGAAATAACATAGAAGTAAAGACAAAAAATTGGATATAAAAACGGCAATGATGTATTTTTAAAGACGAACAATCGCGCGATGCAGAAAAAGGCAAAACGATATGTCAAGTTGATTGCAAAAGTGAGGTTAATGTAAAATTATGAGGAGAAAGAATGAAAGCAGATAAGACTGAGTAAGAAATAGTTTGAAAAAACCTTGATAACGTATGACAAATTACCACACGAGGAAGAATTAGTATTTCCTGACGGAGAAAGAGTGACAGAGAGAAAAAAAAAATAGAAAAAAAGAAAGAAAGAAAAAAACACATCTATAGACAAAGAGGAGGGAAAACAAATTACTATCAATGTTCAATGATGCGATGAAATTGAACATAAAAATCATTTTGTAGATGTATTTCACGCGTAACAAAATACACGATTTCATTAAATAAGGTTGAGAGTGTAGTCGTCTATGTTGACACTCATTAAGACACACACACACACGCACGCACACACACACACACAACACACACACACACACACACACACACACACACACACACACACACACACACACACACACACACACACACACACACACACACACTCACACAAAAGGGTAAAGACAATGAAGGATGACTGAAGAGCACAAAGGAGAATATACCAAGATGGAAAGTTGGAAGTGAAATGAAGTTTGAATTATGATGAAACAACTAACAAGAGAGACTTATGTAAACACCTGAAGGTCGTAATGCTGCGGGGGAACGAGCGACGAAGGGAACGAGACACAGAAGAAGGTTGGAACACGAAAGGCAAACAAAGAGAGAACGAGAAAACGAGAGAAAAATTAAGAGGAAGAATAGGGCTGTGGGTAATATGTTCGTCCTACAGCCAAGGCAAAATAAGCAGCCAAAAAATAAAATATGAAATTAGTCTCGAGGGAAGAACAAGTGTGAAAAATGTTCGTGGTAGACAGCTCAGAAATTAGAAAGAGTGGGAGAGCAGAGAATTGGAAGGATGAAGGAAGATAAGAGGGAAGGATGGAAGGAGCGTGAAAGACATAAAGAAAGAAAGAAAAGGAAACAGGAGATAGCTTCATGAAATTAAAATTAAAGTGAAGATAAGCAGCTCGTTGAAAAAAAATCAATAAAAAATACATACAGATTAATGTTATAGGAACTGCAATATCAAATAATACCAATGACACAAATAAAGAAAATACATTACTTCTATGGACATGAAGACAGAAAGAATGCAAATAAATAAATAAAAATATGATTAAAACACTTCTAGGAATCAATGATCATAGATATACAAGTAAAAATAGAAGAAAATAAATAATCTACACCCACACACTGCTTTAACCTTCCACCAGACCATCCATATACTCATAAAAACATACATATACACATGTTTTCTCTTCCCAAAAATATCGTCCTCTCTTTGTATACTTTCCTTCCTTTTCATTCACCTACCCAGAAAATTGGAAATCTTCTCACCAAAAGAGTATTAGGAAAGAGTCAAAGGTGAAAGGTTTGGATAATACATTTGCATCAGTATTGGCAATTAGGAGTATCTCGTAGGAGGAACCAGTCTGAGGCAATAGGAGGGAAAAATAGTGGAATAACTACGAGGAAAAGGAAGAAGAGGTGGAGGAGAAAAAGCAGCAGGAGACGAAAAAAGAAGAGTAGGAATATAAAGAAGAGGAGGAGAAAGGAGAAAGGAGAAAGGAGAAAGAGAGAAAGAGATTGAATATGATAATGCAGATTTCTGAATACAATGGAAAGCAGGAAAGAGAGGCTTAACGTACAGCTAAACAAAGGGGAACAATGAAAGAGAGATGATGCAGTCAGGATTCAATCGCAGAGCACCGGTAATACTCTACGGTTTCCTCCATGCGCGTTTCATTACCACCGCCAACGTTATCCTACAATTCCTTAGAGATCAATTATCAACATTAATCTAACAATTCAATCATAATTCCACGATTAAAGAAAGCAATGTAATAAGAAGAAAGCAAGAAGGTCAAGTGATATCCTGAGTCTCCAAGGTTGCAGAGATCAATAAGAAAAGCAAGAAGAAAAATAATTTTAAAAAATTGAGGAAATCACGTAAGTTGGAAACGGAAAGCAGAATTTTTATTTTCGTTTTTTTACTACATAGATAAGAAATGAAATTGAGAGAGAGAGAGAGAGAGAGAGAGAGAGAGAGAGAGAGAGAGAGAGAGAGAGAGAGAGAGAGAGAGAGAGAGAGAGAGAGAGAGAGAGAGAGAGAGAGAGAGAGAGAGAGAGAGAGAGAGAGAGAGAGAGAGAGAGAGAGAGAGAGAGAGAGAGAGATAGTACAAGTGATAGGCAAACAGTTACAGATTGAAAGACAAACAGAGACAAGACAGACAAATAAACGAGAATGGATTAAGCGAAATGATAGCCGTTCATCTCCATTCGACTTTCTCTAATTGACAAAACAAGTGCATGAAATCAACGCAATAAACAACCAGTCGAGTGAAAACAACACAACATATGAAGACAACAAACTTTAAACAAGTGATTGATAAATTTTTTTAAACTTTGCAGTTCTATTCTTTATTGCTCTTTCTTGTTGCTTAATGAATCATCCACACTCATACTTTATATTATGACACTAATGAAGGAGCTGATGGATGATTATATCGACTAAAGACGGGATGAAAATACTCGGGTTGGATGCAATAAAAAGATTCTAAATTGGCTGTTTGGATGAGCCCGAAAAAGCGAAAGTGACCATGTAGATTAGGAATAATAGAGACATAAATATGGATGAACGAGGAAAGAGGAATATTCATGCAGACAGATGAGAGAGAGAGAGAGAGAGAGAGAGAGAGAGAGAGAGAGAGAGAGAGAGAGAGAGAGAGAGAGAGAGAGAGAGAGAGAGAGAGAGAGAGAGAGAGAGAGAGAGAGAGAGAGAGAGAGAGAGAGAGAGAGAGAGAGAGAGAGAAGAGAGAGTGAGAGACAAAGAGACAGAGACACAAAGAGACAGAGAGACAGAGAGACAGAGACACAAAAAGAGACAGACAGACAGACAGACAGACAGACAGACAGACAGACAGACAGACAGACAGACAAAAAGACAGACAGACAGACAGACAAAAAGACAGACAGACAAATAGACAGACAAGCAGACAGACAAACAAACATATAAACATAGGTTAATTGACATATAAATGACAAACAGTGAGACAGAGAAAACAGACAGAAACAGAAAGGGACAGGGACAGAGAGAAAGAGAAAATGAGACAGAAAGACAGAAAGAAAGAAAAGCAGATAAAGATGTATAAGACAGAGGAAGACAGAGACACAGACGAACGTTCATTCAAGCACACGACCACGCCAAGCAAGTAACAAAAGATGAAACATTAATGCATCGTTCTGTGAAAGAAGAAAGAGACGCGAAGCTGCAGGACATAAAGAAAAATGAACCGTGAAGTAGGACGAAGAAGAGAAACATTAGGCAGCTTCTTAATCTTGATTTGAGCAGCACCGCTTCTCTTAGCACTTACAGCAGAAGAAAACTCTGCCTCAGAATAGGAACAAATGGGAATTTACAACAAAATGAGAAAAAGTTGGTCTTTTAAGGAGATGGAAAACGTACTAAGATGAATGGATATAAAAAAAACTAATATGTAGGAACGAGAGAAAAAGTGTGTAAGGGAGAGGAAAATGAACAACAAAGGAAGTAGACAAGTAGTGAGAAATCATCATAAGGAAAGATGAAATAAGGATCATTAAAGGTGATTAAAAACACAAAATAATTTTAACTTGTATAAAAACAATTTTTTCCAACCATGAATGTATGTATGTATGTAATGTAAGCATGATTGTATGTATGTATGTATGTATGTATGTAATGCAAGCATGAATATATGTGTCTAAGTATATATAGCATTAATGTATGTGTGGAGCATTGTGTGTCAGAATATATATTAATTCATACACGCAAGTACGTATGTCTCCTCCCCTTCAATTTTCCTCCTACTGTCGCCATTCCTAACTTTCCCTTGTCTTGGCACACCCTTCCCTGATCGACCCTCGCCCAACACTAGCGCTGTAACACATTCGTCCGTGCAGTGTTCCAGGCTCTTGTCACACGGGATGAGACCCATTCACGCCACGCTTGACACACACATGCTTGCAACACCCTTGATTATACCTTCCGTGCGAGACGCAACGACCTTCCTCTCTATTGCCCCTCATAAGCTGGTCTCATTTGGGAGCCGCGGAGGTTATACTTGGAAACATTGCCGTGTCTCTTGTTCTCGTTAAGGCGAAGCACTATACACGTCTACTGTTTAGATGGTAACTGGAAACACTTAACGTTACACAGCCTAAGAACACACAGCCATTGTGAACAAGCCTCTACACGCAAAGTTGACTTGCAGGCAATTGTTACTGTGACCTTGTCCTGGAATTCCCTTGTGTGTCCTCCCTCCAAGAACAAGTGAATGGAAGCCTGTTAGTGACTTCCAGTGAGTTGTACAGACTCCCACTACCACCAGGTGTCCCTCGTCGTGTCCGAGTAAATTGATAACATTCTGTCGGTCGGTGAAAGCAATGTGTGTGTTTCTACCTTCTGGCTCTGAAAGGAATACTGGAAAACGGGAAATGGATAAAAAAACACGTCTCTTTCAACACACTAACCGTCCAATGATAATACAGTTGTTTGCTACGTGGGTTGCATAATGCCTCCCTTTTTTTGGATAGTAAGGCTTGATCCAACGAGCGTGGAAAGAGCCGTGATTTTTTCCTCCTCACTGGACAACACAGCTTCACTACGCCCTATAACGCTGCACCAAAACACGTTGCGGGGGAATTTCTATTATGAATTTCCCAAATAGTAAAATATGTTACTGAAAATGTTTACGTCAGATAGCAAGAAGGTATTCTGATGGAAAATGTAAATGTGTGTTTATAACTGGAAGTAGGGCAAAAACTTCACAAATAATACAAAAATGAGTTAAACAAGTGAGATATATTCATATATACTTTATAAAACCAATGGAAGGCTTTCAATGTAAACATTATCATCAAAGAGAAAATAGTAAAACTAGTCATTAAGGAAGGGATCATAGCTGAGGAGTTTTCAAGACTGAGGCTGCTGCTGCTACTTCACTTAGAAGAGAAGTTGACCATTTGTATTCATAAAAAAGACAACAACAAGAGTAAGTTGATAAGGAATGATCACATGCAAGACTTCATCAGTACTTCAATGCATCCTTTCCAGTGTTAAGCATCGGCCAGACACGCACTTTGCTGTTTCCATCGTCCTACAATTTTGCCTTTTTCAGCAGGAAGTGTACAGCGAAGTGAAAAATTTAACTGGCTTTCTTCTTAGAACTTGTTTTCTTTCTTTTGTTAAAAATACCGTTGTTAGGCGTGCAACTATATAAATATTTTGGTAAGTTCTCTGTTCTTATCAAAAAAATAATATAACTGTCTACAACATTTTGAAATTCATATATTATTCTATTTTGTTTCGGCTTATAAATCAATTTTTAGAAATCCTTCGCATATGATCTGTATGCTCCAATGATTTCTAATTTGTTTTTGGCTTGTATAAAATGTCACGTTTTCTTCCCGTATCCAAATATTGAATACATTTTTTCATACCCTTTCATTTACTTTTCTCTTGAAAGACTTGCACAATAAATATCATCCGCCTACTGCTTTTACATGGAAGAAAATACCGAGATTTTTTAGTGATATAATGATGTGGAAATGTTCAATTTTATTTACAACTAGGTGTTTTTCGAATGATCCTCAAAAATCTCCCATAAAGATAGTTTGTATGTCTGCATTTTTTGACATGAATTATCATATAGACACAATTTCATTTTTTTCTTGGAATTTTACATCAGGCTCGGTACTCCACAAAGTATTTAATATTCCTACAGTTCTTTGCCTTTGAAATATTTTTGTCATGTAATAATTACGTTATCATAATTTCAGCAAAAAAAATATAAGTCTACCTCTAACCCGTCAGCCTTTTATATCCTGGGAAAAATAGGACACATTTCTTTTCATTTAAAAGCATATTTGCCTGGTTAATAACGGATCATGCTCGTATATCAGATGTTTATTTTAACTTTTTTATGCTAAATATACTTTAAGAATCATTTAGAATTCTCTGTATGACGATATCAATCAATGTTTTTCCTTGCCACTTATTCTATTTCTGTGTCAATCCCGAGACTGTCCATCCCTCTTTCTATCTTCCTTCGGCGGTAACTTAGTTTGCCTCCTTCGCAACCCTGTGACCGTCTCTATACACACACTTCACTACCACAGCTGTCACAGGGAGGGAGGAGGAGGAGGAGGAGGAGGAGGAGGAGGAGAAGGAGGAGAG
>JAXIVD010005646.1:12500-17500 GCA_036785275.1 Cancer borealis
AGGGAATCTGACACTCTTGATGGTTTTGTGAATTTGTTTGGCGGTTTGTGTGGCTGCAGAACGTGAGGAGCGAAGAATTTGTATTCTCTCTCTCTCTCTCTCTCTCTCTCTCTCTCTCTCTCTCTCTCTCTCTCTCTCTCTCTCTCTCTCTCTCTCTCAATTTCGTTGGTATAAATCATTTGAGATAAGTCATTAAGACACGAAAACCATGTGGTTGTGTTAAAAGACAGTTTTCGTATTTTTAAATAATGGAACAAGGATATGGAGTCCTCACAACGCTGTAAAGATAAATTGTTACAAGGAAATAACAATCCGTCAGAGGGAGGGAGGCAGAGTAAGAAGGCCACCCACCCCATCGAGAAGAAAATTACCTGAGGATATAGGTACTCGTAAAGACTTCACACGTGGGATGAGGCAGGAGAGGGAGGACCTGAACGACTCCGGTGGGAGGTGAGAAGGAAAGGATTTACTATCTGAGATTTAATACCTTGATAATACATCCAATTTTTACCTAGGCTTCTGGCGTTCTTTTACTTTTCGTTTCTTTCCTTGTTGAGATTTTTTTTTCTAAGGTATATTTTTTTCACTCTGCTTATGACAATTTACTCAGAGGAAGCCACAGCGTGCTTCCTTCGCTAATCAGGACGAGAGTCTTAAAGAGGGTCGCCCATGGGCATGAATGATGGAAAATCGCATTGAGTCTGAACAAAGGCAGCCGGATGCGGTGTGGCTTGTTACCCTCACCATTTTTTTTTCCCCATTTTTTTTTTTTTTCTTATTTTATATTTTTCTTCTTATTTTATATTTTTCTTCTTTTTATGTGATCCCGCTAACGAGTTTAACCTTTTTTCCTACTGGTCATAGATGGAATCAAAGTAGCCCTATGTAGGCTACTCTATAAGAGACGTTACCAATTTGTATGTAATATAATGTGCAAGGTCGACTGAGAAATATGATAGGATAGATGAAAAAAAAGATACTTGACATCCTTCTTGTGCCAGCAGACACTTTTAAGGCTTCACGAATATGACAGGCAAGGAGACGAGGATCTGTTATAACATGAAGATGTCTTGTGTGTGCATGTCACGTGTATATTTGGTAACTTATGTATGTATGTGCGTTATGACCGAAATTGTAATATTCGTGTGTATGGGTGTGAGTGTGCGGGAGGATTAGTTAGCGGGGACATGACCAATGGGTGATGCGGAGTCGTAAGGCTTTATCAATAATGTTACACGCGGGGTTGGGCTTGGGGAGGGATGTTGGGGAAGAGAATAGTGAATGGAAGGAGGGGGAGGCGCTGATTATGCGACACACTGACTTATTCCTCCTCCTCTTCTCCGACTCGGGCATGTGCCGTTTATTTGCCCACATTGTTGGTCGAGTGAATGCGGTACTTGACTCCTTAGAACAGGAAGTGGGTAGGAGCTTCGGTATGGAGGGGGTAGTGATGGAGAGGAGCTGCCCGGTGTGCGTGTGTGTACTGCTACTGGTGAATGTAGCGTCAGTAAATGAGTTCATCCACCAGTTCAAGTACATTGCTTCGAACCTATTCACTGCGATGACATTAAAATACATAAACCATTGTGGTAACAGTGAATTGAAATAGAAAAACAAAATTCAACTCTAGCAAATCGGTAAAATGAATCCACAGAATGTCAACTAACTATAATTTTGACGAGAAGCATTAAAACTTCACAATCTCAACTTTATATTATTACTTAGCAATGATATGCCAACAGCACTACAATATAGTACTGATAGTTGGTCTAGATAATACCGTAGCCAAATATGAGCAGCACCGTTTACTCCAAATGGCTAATACTATGTGTTATAGAGGTGACGGCGCGCTGTGTGTGTCGTAGGAGTGGAGGGGATGGAGGAGGAGGATAGGCATCCATTGTGAGACCCTGGAGGGGGGGTTAAGTAGAGGGTCAAAAGGGGAGTTATTGTTAGTGTGAGCGTATGGAAGAAAGCCACGAATGCCACCCTACACACTCTCTCTCTCTCTCTCTCTCTCTCTCTCTCTCTCTCTCTCTCTCTCTCTCTCTCTCTCTCTCTCTCTCTCTCTCTCTCTCTTCCTGAAAATATTCAATAGAACTAAAGGCCCTCCACTGCAAGAGAGAACAGAACTGGAAACGCAGCAGATCTGACTTGTTTTCGTACTGATATAATGATTGCGTTTGTCACATGATAAGCCTACGACGTGATATGAAGTACCTGTAAGGAGCTTCTGATATTTATAAAGTCGATGTTTAGCAGATAATTCACTCGTGATATTCGAATTGATTCTATCTTTGTGTTTCATTGAATATTATTCGTCTACTTGATCATAAGCACTTCTTTGATTTAAGGGGTTTTGATTAAATGTTATACTAGTTTTTTGTCACAGTTTTGGATGTGTGAAGCAAGTTTTGGGTGTTTCAAAAGATTTTTGTTGCAATTAGCCTCTCCTTAGCTACCATCAGGGAAGTGTGGAGTATGTAGGTATGTGCAGTATGTAGATAGCTATGTATGGACAGGTTCAATCATAACGTACTGAGGAGCGCACGTGGCTGGCGATCCTCCCTTCTTGTCTTATCATTTATTCCATCGCCAAACTGACCGTCTGTATCCGCATAGGAAGGCAACTCCTACTTCTCCCACGTCCTCGAGGCCCCTTGCCCACTGTCCACAAGCACCGCAGTGGCCACGGAGATGAGTATCGGAGGGGTGAGGCTACCATAGTGAATGGCCCGGCCCAAGCTCATCCCCATGGGAGAAATCAACGAATCCCATCTATCGCACTAACCTTGGGTGCTGAGGAGTAGGGGTGACAGCGACGCTCAACAGTGGCATGACTCGCTCTAGGTGGACTGCTTTTCCTTGTCCTATCTAGCCTGTCTGCCTTGTCCCTTGTCGCTTGGAATGTTGGACAACTTGGCGAAAGGAAACTCTCACGTAGCTTGTGTTCCTCCTTGGTGATTTGTTAATATAGTAATTTATTGATTTTCTTGTTTTGAGAGGATGATAAAGCACAACTTGTGGTCGAAAACATTGAAAATTGAAAAACTGACAGCTTTTCGTTGGTTATATAATATACTACAACACTCACGGCTCATTATGGATCGTAATGCGACTCCTCGGAACTTTAATTATCCTGGTGTACACGTGTAGATAGCATCCACATTCATACATGCATACACAAACACTAAGAATGCCACGCCTTGCATTTTGCAGTCTCTCTCTCTCTCTCTCTCTCTCTCTCTCTCTCTCTCTCTCTCTCTCTCTCTCTCTCTCTCTCTCTCTCTCTCTCTCTCTCTCTCTCTCTCTCTCTCTCTCTCTCTCTCTCTCTCTCTCTGTACTTATCAATCGTACTCCTTAGGTTGTTCTCACTTTTATGCGCGCCGCCGCCCTTCCCACCCTCTATTGTCACCTATTTCCACCTGTCAGTCATATTTATCTGATATTTTGTCTGCTTCTCCCCTACTGCCCGTTCTCAGCGGTTCTTTGGCTTATCTGATTTCGCTGTGAAAATTTACTGAAAATACTACAAGCAGTACGTACGAAATCCACTGATTTTGTGCTAGTTGAATACTTTATTGTTATCAGTGTGTGTGTGTGTGTGTGTGTGTGTGTGTGTGTGTGTGTGTGTGTGTGTGTGTGTGTGTGTGTGTCGACACTGCCTTCCCCCTTCCGTTGTTCCCCCCCTCCCTCCTTCCCTGTGTCCTCCTCACAATCACTCTATTGCTTTCTCCCTTCCATCCTTCCTTCCTTCCCTCCTTGTTCCGTTTCTACCTCCCTTCTTCATTTGTCACCCCACCTGTCCCATCCCTCCCTCTTCCCCGGCGCACCCTAAAACTGTCCCAGTCCCATCCTATCCTCCCTACCTTCTCCACCTGACCCACCATTCATTTCAGCACTCTCCTTTCACACTAATACTTCCGCTGCTAGGCACTAACACACACCAACCACCACTGCTCATACTCTGTTCTAAATTAGATTGCCTTTTATTTCCCTAACTTACCGACAAACAGAAACAATAATATAGAATAATATATTTGATAGACCGAGAGACAGACACACAGACACATACATAGGCAAACAATGAGTGAATACATAGTCAAATTGATGTTAGACTGAAACAACTTAAGTTGTATGGTACCAAGATAGATTGCAGGAGTTGATCAGTTATACATTATTAATCCGTGAAGATGTGTGTAAGGTTAAAAAATTGGGAAAGATCTATATTTAGTCTACGAAAAGCTACGAGAGAGGGATGATGGAGTAATGGTTAACTTCTCAAGTCTCTCTCTCTCTCTCTCTCTCTCTCTCTCTCTCTCTCTCTCTCTCTCTCTCTCTCTCTCTCTCTCTCTCTCTCTCTCTCTCTCTCTTTGGTTTACTGAAGCAACAGGATGACGATGATGAGTAACCTTGACGTGTATTGATAAACGGTTAATGAACAGGCAACCTTACAGATCCTATGACGAGTATGTGTTTCTTAACCTTTCTTGGTTTCAGCATCCATGTATTGATTAAGGTATTAAGCATTCTATAATTAAGAGTAAAAGGTTATTCCACTCTACCTTATGATTTGGCTGCAAAGATAACATTAAGTAAATAGAAATATTTTTGGACTGTATAGTTCATCAATTCTCCAAAAAATAATGGATCAAAGATGATTTAGTAAGGAAACAAGTCGGGAAAAAGTGGCTGTATGTTAAAAACAGTCGTCACATTTCCTGAAGTGGCGTGATACGAAACGTAATTTTATTACACTTGGCTGAATACAATTCTCAGCACCTTTTCAACTTAATCCCAACACCTGGCACCTTTAAAATAGAAACATTCTTCCAGGTGAATTTATTGTTTTACAGTTCACGAGTATGAGTATTATATGAGAACCGGAAGGGAAATAGAACATTTACAACACACACCCGTACGCACACACATCCACTAGGGTGCCAACTTTCCCACATTTTAAAGCCTGCGAATCCTTCTCAAAGTACCGTGTGTGAGAA
>JAXIVD010005646.1:22500-27951 GCA_036785275.1 Cancer borealis
CACTCCTCTTTCTTAGCCCCTACTCCTTAGGTCTCTAGAGAAGAATAGTACACCCCGCCCAAATACTGCGCGTTAGGTCAGTCATGCAAGATGGGCCAAAGACGAGGGTCGTATCCACAATAGAGTTGGTTCCATCCTAGGATCTTATACAGAAAGATCCTTGGTTCCATCTGTGAGTGTCACGGGCATTCGTTCACAAGGGAGATACAGGTGAGGTGATGTTGCTTTGTTTTTGTTAGCGTTACCAGTGAACCCGATCTTGTGTTAACACAACTTAGTGTTGGGTGTTATGTTTTACCCGTCTTTACACTTGGAAAACTTTAATATTAACTTATGTGGAGATTGGTTAGTCGCCTCATGATTATTGTATCACGTACGAGTGTCTAAGTTTTCAGTTTGGTCTCATTTGCTTACTGTGGAATGCCGGTGTGGCAAGAAAATCCTCCTACCTACATTAGTCGCAGAATCACACACTGCGCATGCGCAGATGCTTTGTGCCCCACAGTAGGGTAAAAATAAATTAAATAAACAATATATTTGCCTTAATATTAGACTTGAGAAGATGAGGCATGTGAGGAAACACAACATATATATTATCAGAAAGAGGTGATATATATACGTATATGTATATATATATATATATATATATATATATATATATATATATATATATATATATATATATATATATATATATATATATATGTGTATATATATATATATATATATATATATATATATATATATATATATATATATATATATATATATATATATACACACACTTGCGGAGGCCGCAAGTAGTACCTCCCTGGGAGGATCTCATCAGGGCGAGATAGCTATTAGGTATTAGATACGTATATACTTCTTCCGACACCAGACGAAGGTAATTGGGTTTTTTTTATGAGTTCATCATCTCTTGGTAGTGTAGACGCTTTGCTTGATTAGGGTAATTTTTTTCTTCCGCATTATTGAGATTGTCTTAACCTTCCAACGAGTTTGTTTCATGATTCGAATATTTCAAGCTTTAGGGTTAAGTACTGAGGCTATGGAACGACTTATTGATGCTGAACAGCAGATGACCAAGGATAAATTGGATTGTGAGGAACGTGCTTTGAATAGGTAAAGCAAGAGTAAAGAACTGGAGTATGCTGACTCAGCAGTGCTGCGTCTGAGAAAGTACGTAGTCATAAGTCAAGAATGGCAGAAATAAGACGAGATACTTTTAATGTTTCTACTAGTAGTAATAATGTTTCTATGCATAAGTTGAAGCTTCCTACTTTTAATGATAATCAGGATAACATGGATAGTCGTTTAAGATTTGAGCGTATTATAGAATTACAGGGATGATCTAATCATGTTTATTTAGGTAGTTCTTTGCGTGGTCATGCTTTGAAAGTGTACTTCTTTGCCTGTTGATACTGTTAAAAATTATGATAAGTTAAAAGGATGCTCTGTTGAGGGCCTATGCTATTGATGCTGATTCATATAGAAAGAAATTCCTTGATGTGAGGATAAGGAAAGTTACAAACAGTTGTCAAAATGGAACAATATCTTGTCCGGTGGATTAGCATTAGTGGTGTAACACAGGATTACAAGTCTGTGATTTCCTGGTGAAAGAGCAGCTTATGAATAATTGTCCTTATGATGTGAGAGTTTTTCTGAAGGAGCGAGATTTCTCTAGTGTTGTAGAGATGGCTTAAGTAGCTGATAGGTTCAGGAACGCTTATGGTTACCGTTACTTTAATGTTAGAACTAAACCTAACTTGCTTGTAGACTCATCTGCAAAAGAAGGAGATAAACTTACCTGTCATGGATGTGGTGTTCAGTCATATCAAACCAAGCTGTCTTAATAATCCTAGGAACTTTAAGAAGGAAGAAAAGGAACCTACTAAAGGGAACGTTGTATTCCAGTCTGAACTTAAACCTACATATAGTCTTATTGATCTAAAGGTTTGTGTGTTTAGAAGGAAGGCTGAAGTTCTGCTAGATACCGGATGTTCAAGTGTGATTGTTAGTTCCAGATTAGTTCCCCAGAAAATTAAGTTAGGTCCGTTTGTGAAGTTGTACGGCTTCCTTTCCCTACAGTCAGGTGTCATGTTGCTAGTAAGTTCTTCTCAGGTTGGGTAACAGCAGTGGTAGCTCCGCTTAAGTTTGCAGACATATTAATTGGTACTATTCCAGGAATAAAGATGCCCAATGATGGCTATAATGTTGATGATTCTGAACCGGTTAATAACGGTGCTGACAACAACTATGTTAATTCTGATGACTATGCTAATGCTAATTCTGACTATTTTAATTCTATTGACAATGTTGAGGATAATGCTAATATTGTTATGACTGTACAGACTAGAGCTGCTAAGAAAAAGCAAAATGACATCTCTGCACTTCCATGCCCTGAATTCTTGACATTAAATATCACTAAATATGATATAGTTGATGCTCAGAAGTCTTGTCTAACCTTAGAAACTATCGGGTCTAAAGTAGAAAGTGGTGAAGTAGAGAAAGTCAAAGATCATTCTGTGGAGTACAAGTTAATAGAGGGATTGATATACAGGCTTTGTGTTGAAGGGAAAACTGTTCATGAAATTGGATCTAAACAGTTGGTTGTATCTCAGAAGTATAGAGTAAATGTTCTTAACCTAGCCTGTGATTCTTTAACTGCTGGTCATTTCTCACACAGAAAAACAGCCTTGAAAGTGTTCAATGAATTTTTTTGGCCAGGTGCTGGAGCAGATGTGAAAAGATATTGTCGTTCTTGTACAGTGTCAAAAGTGTTCTTCTAAAGGTTGAGTAGGTAAAGTTCCGTTGAAGAGTATTCCAGTAATCTCTGAACCTTTTCAGCGTGTAGCTATAGATCTTATGGGTCCTTTTTCACCTTCTTCTGATAGAGGTTATAAGTATATACTTACTGTAATTGACTATGCAACTCGTTATCGAGAAGCGATTCCTCTGAAAAATATAGATACTATAAGTATATATATATATATATATATATATATATATATATATATATATATATATATATATATATATATATATATATATATATATATATATATATATATATACTATAAGTGTAGCTGAAGCTCTTGTAGAAGTGTTCTCTCGTGTTGGTATACCTTGTGAGATTTTATCCGATCATGTAACTCAGTTCAAGTCCGATCTAATGAGTAAAATGTATAGACTTCTTTCAGAGCACTTTACACTAGCCCTTACCATGCTGTTTGTAATGGTGCCATTGAAAGGTTGAATGGTGTCCTCAAGTCTATGTTGAAGAAATTGTGTATTGATCACCCTATGGATTGGGATCGTTTTGTTCCAGCTGTCTTGTGTGCTTATAGGGAGATTCCTAGTGATAGTTTGAAGTTCTCACCTTTTGAGCTCTTGTATGGTCGCCAAGTTCGTGGTCCGCTTACCATTCTACATGAGTTATGGACGAATGACAAGATTGAAAGTGAAACAAAGACTACTTACCAGTATGTTGTAGATTTATCTCGTTTAGAGGAAACTGCTAAGTTAGCTGTATCAGAAGCTGAGATTAGTAGCAAGAGATATAAGGCATATTTTGATCTTAAGACTAAACCTAGAAAGTTGAATGTGGATGATGAAGGATTGGTTCTCTTACCTTCATGTGCAAATAAGTTGACAATGCAATGGTTGGGTCTCTATAAGGTTGTTGAATGTAGATGTAATGGTGTTGACTATGTGGTTAAAGTAAAAGGTAAATGTAAACTATATCATATCCATATGTTGAAGAAATATGTTCGCAGAGAGGTTGAAAGTTCCAAGAAGCCAGGTAATATTGTTCAAATATGTGTTGTTCAAGATGTTGATAGTTGTGAACCTTGCTATTATGAACATCATGAAAGTTCTAACTTCAATATTTGTAATGAACTTGATACCAAACAGAAGAGTGAAATAACTAATATGTTGTCTGAATTCCCAGATTTACTTTGTGACCAACCGGGTCTCAGCTCTGCAATTAAACACTTTATTAATTTGAATTCAAATATGCCAGTACATAGGAAGCCTTATGCTGTTCCACACAAGCTAATAGATGATTTTAACAAGGAGGTAGATAAGATGTTAGAAGATGGTATAATTGAGCCTTTTAATTCTGTTATCTGCTCCCCAGTTGTCATGCTTAAGAAGCCCGATAATTCATGGCGTTTGTGTATTGATTTTAGAGCCTTGAATAGTATGACCGACTTCGATACAGAACCAATGTCTAACACGGAGGAAGTCCTTGGTGATTTTGTTGGGGATAAATATTTTACTGAAATAGATCTCTGTAAGGGTTATTGGCAAATTCCACTTGCTAAAGATTCTAAATTATACACTGCCTTTGCTACTAATAGGAGATTAATGCAATGTACAGTTTTACCATTTTGGTTGAGTACAGCTTGTGCAACATTTGTAAAATTGATGAGGAAAGTTGAAGAACACTGCTTGTTACTTTGATATTGTTATTCATAATGATAATAGGGTTGACCATTGACAAGATGTTAGAAATGTACTCATGAGACTTCGTGATTTTGCACTTACGGCTGGTATAAAGAAATGTTTCTTTGGTTACCCTCAGATTAATTGTCTTGATGTTTTGCTTGGAAGTAATACAATCCCCACAGGACAGTAAGATTACTGCTATCCAGACTATGCCCCTGCCTTCTAACAAGAAATAACTTAAATCTTTTCTTGGTACTGTAGGGTACTATAGAAAATTTATTCCTAACTTCTCTAGCATTACTTCTCCATTGAATTAATTACTGAAGAAATTTGAGAGTAATTAGTTAGATTGGTAAGATTATCAAGTTAATGCTTTTCACCAACTCAAAGCTATGCTTGTGTCTAATCTTGTTCTGCATTTGCCAGATTACTCCAAAACCTATTTAAGAACAGACGCATCAGATTTTGGTCTTGGTGCAGTTCTTTTACAAGATTATGATGGTGTTAAGATGCCTGTTGCTTATGCTAATAGAAAGCTGCTGGACAGAGAAACCAAATATGCCACAATAGAAAAGGAATATCTGGAAATAGTTTGGGCAGTTGAAAAATTTTAATTTTATTCATATGGGAAGGAATTTGTTCTTCAAACAGACCAGCAACCATTGCAGTACTTGCAGAAGATGAAGAATTCTAATGGTAGATTGATGCGTCGGGCTCTGGCTCTTCAATGTTTTGTATATAATGTTGAATATATTAAAGGAAGTGAAAATGTTGGTGCTGATATTCTCAGTCGTTGCCCAATGGATGGATAATAACAATCACCTTTTGCTTAGATTTTCTAATTATAAGCTCAGTTAGGGGGCTTTGTCAGGGGAAGGTGATTGCATTGTTATTATCTAATTTGTGATTCGTTTATTTCATGTCAATGTTGGTGTCGGTATTTTCTGTTGTTATTTATTTTTATCTATTATATATTATAATGTGTATTGGGTGTGTTGG
>JAXIVD010005647.1:0-27948 GCA_036785275.1 Cancer borealis
AAAAAAAATTTCGATGGTCATTTATCATTGAGTTTCATTTTCAATAGAATGAAAAGAAAGCTTGTTTCATTTAACTTCCCTAATTACTCCTAATCATTTTACGTCAATTTCATAGTTTTCGAGTTATAAGGAAAAAACCTTAACGATTAGTTTGACAGAAAAAATGCACCTATAATCATTTAAATAATTTTAAAAGGCGTATCAGCTAGTGTAGTTATTTTTTTTATTTTACTCACAGGTTATGAAAAAAAAAATTTCCTTCATTATATAAAGAGTAATTTTATTTTTAAATGTTGCAACAAAAAGTTGGATTCCTATTCACTCTTTGTCTATTCGTAGTCATTGTACGTATACCTTATGGTTCTCGAGCTATAATGAGAAAATGAGTTTTGTGTTAAAAAATTAACTATGGAAAAAAATATACTTGATTTATACGATATGTACACTATTTTGAGAAGAGTTCTATAATTTAATTTGACCTCTTAATATTATCAGATTGTCTTCATTTACCGATATGTTGTAGGGAATATTATAGTATACATTCCACATCATTGACCTGCCATATACACCATATATTTTCTGAATTATTCATATATATGTGTTTTATGTGTTGAGTTACCCCTCTTTGCTAGAGGCCAAAGCACTTGTAAATACAGTTTTCTTTGTTAACTTGAAGGGGTAACTTAACTATTTTACTATATAATTTCTATGAATAGGCTTCATTCTCGTAAGTATTATTATTATTATCATTACTATAATTATTAACAATCGGTAATTTTTGCATTTTGTTAGAAAATTGCAAAAATATGGAAAAACTAGAAAAAAAAAATTAACGGCTCTCAAAAAAATCCCAAACGGCTCTCGAGAAAGATCCGGCTCTTCTCGTTCACCTGGAAGAGCCGGCTCTATGAACCGACTCGTTCACAAAGCGCCCATCACTAAAATCGTGTTCTATTTACCATAAGCGTTTACATGTGTCGCCAAACTTCGTTTGTTTTCACGAACACGATTTTAAGGAGAAATGTCTTGGTTGGTGTTGCCACAATTTTCCTAATATATTTCAATCTTAATGCTTGTTTTTAGTTTTCTTTTATATTAAAAACGACATATATTATATACATATTTTAAATTATAAGCACTGAAATGATCTCAAACATCTTAATTTCTTCAGATTTATTCGAAATAGATATCATGGTTTCTCCGTATATTTCGCACCGCTTCCATCCTAAGGTAGAGGCCAACATCTCGCTACGTGATACAAATTCCCTTATATATTACAATCATTATGCTTGTTTGTGGATTTCTGTTATATTAAAAACAACATTAATAATGTAAATATTATGTATTTCAACAACTGTCATGATCTCAAACATCTTATTTTCATCTTATTTATTCGTAATGTATATCCTGCTGATTCTGTATTGAAACTACAGCACCCTCCACACTCGTCCTAAGCCCACAACATGTCCAAATATCGTCGTATACAGATCACCTTACCAGTAGCAGCAAGATGTGTGTGTGTTTGTGTGTATGAGTGTGTGTATGAGTGTGGGCGTGGGTGTATGAGTGAGTGAGAGTGTGTGTGTGTGTGTGTGTGTGTGTATGAGAGTGTGTGTATGAGTGTGGGTGTATGAGTGTGTGTGTGTGTGTGTGTGTGTGTGTGTATGAGTGTGTGTGTGTATGAGAGTGTGTGTGTGTGTGTGTGTATGAGAGTGTGTGTGTATGAGAGTGTGTGTGTGTGTGTGTGTGTGTGTGTATGAGAGTGTGTGTGTATGAGAGTGTGTGTGTGTGTGTGTGTATGAGAGTGTGTGTGTCTGTGTGAGCACTGGATGTCTTCACATGACGCGGGGCCCGGCGGCCTTCGTATCTGCGCTCGCTCCAAGTGAAATTTTTGTGTTCGAAACTGGATCTGTCTTCAGTGTCTAAATTTTCTTTGACTTACATATTTTTGTGCAATATACAAAAATCTTATTTCTTACTTTAATTTGATGAAAATAATTGTAAACAATATGATATGCTTTTTACTTATTATTAGGAAAAAGGGAACAATTGTAAGTCGAAGCTACAACCACAAAATGCATTGAAACATCAACACCCACACATGTTTGAATGTCACATCTTGTTATTTTCTACATTTCTCTAATATATTACAAGCTTTTTGCTTGTCTTTGGCGTTCTTCTATATTATAAACAATATATATAATATAAATCTTATGTAGACGATCAACTATAATGGTCTCAAACATCTTACTTTCTTCTGATTTATTTGAAATATATACCCAGATTCTTTCTCATGAAAACACACACATCCGCTTCGCCCCACCCACGTAGAGGGCCCAACGTTCGCAATTTTCAACACTTCCCTAATATATTTCAAGCTTTATGCTTGTTTTTGGTTAGCTTTTATATAAAAAACAACATATATATTATAAATCTTATTTATTTCTACAACTGTTATGGTCTTGAACGTCTTACTTTCGTCTTATTTAATCGAAATATTATCTCGCTCAGTGTCTACACAGATGAAGTTCTGAAGTTGGTGAGCTGTGATTCGTTACATGACTAGAGGCAAAATATTGGCAAACGCAGATATTCGTATTTTGAAAGTGTTTGCGATATGTTGGTCAGAATTTGCCTAGTCATTGCATCTTGGCAAGAGGTCTTGACATTACATGTAAACGCCTCATCTTAACCCGTGATCTGTAACAGATTTCTGAATCCGTCGAATCTGATTTGGGAGGTGGGTTATAGCAGACGACACTCGTTCGCGGGTTTTTTGCACCAGCCTGAGCTGGCCTCTTCTCAGAAGTTAATATTGCTATATACCTCTAATAAAACAGTGTATATATACGAGGAAGATAGTAAGCGGTAGAGAAATGTTGTAGAAATATTACTGTAGGCACAGAATTGTATAATAGTGGTGATGAATATCAAAAACAAAGGAGATATATAACAGCAGCCTCTTCTCGGAATCTATTATTAATATATACCTCCAATAAAAACAGTGTATATATACGAGAAAGATATTAAGTGGTAGAAAAATGTTTCAGAAATACTACTGTAGGCTTAAAATTATATAATAATGGTGATGAATACCAGAAATAAAGGAGATATAACAGCAGCCTCTAACCGGGTTATTTATTTTCTTTGAATTTTGATATATACTCCCAAGAAAACAACTTACTTGTACGTGAAAGAGATTAAATGGTACAAAAATTCTGCATAAATGTTAGTGTAGGTACAAAAATATGTATAACCGTAGCATATGAATAGTTAAATAAGATATCCCCAAAGTTTATTTTGGTTAAGAGGAAGCTCTACTCTACATTGATATACACAAATGATTCTGACACTCATTACCGTCCCAAATAAATAGTTAATACGATATCCCCATTCCCCACCTTCTCCCAATAAACATGAGGACATGTGGGAATGTAAGGTTTTTTGGCTGGATGTAAAAGTTAAATTTTACCCAAATCTAACCTAACCAGGGAAAGCCTATCGGCGCTACAGATTAGACATATATAAAAATAAGGGGTATTTCTTTACAACTACTGCTCCACCTCTTTATTATATATATGAAGTCTTACATACTATACATAGTATACTCAACACATCTGTGAAGGTTTTACGGGGTGCTTACCATTATTTACCTCGCAAAACGTCTTTGAAATTTTGTTATGTTGGTTAAGTTATGGTTAGGTTAAGGTTGTTAGGTTAGTTTGCGGTTATGTTAAGTTAGGTTCGGTTACATAACATTTTTACATTTTAATAACCAAACCCCCAAAAAACTATTTTGCGAACCCTAGCTTCCGGGTGATAAAATGTAAAAAATCTTATATAATCGAACCTAACTGAACCTAACTTAACCTAACCATAACATAACCCGTAACCTAACAACTTTAACATAACCATAGCTTGACATAACCTAACCAACCTAACATAACCTATTATAATTTCAAAAAGGTTTTGCGAGGTAAATAATGGTGAGCACCGCCAGAAACCTTCACAGATATGTTGAGTACACTATGTATAGTATATTTATAATAAAGAGGTGGAGCATTGTAATTGTAATGTGAGGGGGGAAAAATGTGCCAGGCAACAAAGGCCATATGGCACTATTGGGAAAGAGGTGGAGCAGTAACCTTGAGGTTCATCAGACTTGAATCTACTTTTCAAAAATCTAATGGTGTTTTCAATAACACATTTAGTTATATAAAGATTTTTTATTGTACAATAAGCAGGTTGGTGATAATTAGGGATGCCGCTGTCACCCTAAATGCATCAGGAAATGAAAGTTGTAACTCTCAACACTTCCTCGGAGAAGTGACTAGTGTGACGGCTGGGCGCTGCCCACAATTCCCACAACGCTGCCCACAATAACAATGAGAGGCCAGTCGGACTGGCCTCTCATTGTTATTGTTTTGATCCAGCGAATCCAAAACAGATTCTGCTGTTCTATTTGCACCCAATTAATCCAAAACGGATTCGGATTCGGAGCAGAATCCGGAGTAGCTTATTGAGAACAAATAGAAGAGGCCTCATATATTTAGCTATATATATATATATATATATATATATATATATATATATATATATATATATATATATATATATATATATATATATATATATATATATATATTTATATATATACATATATATATATATATATATATATATATATATATATATATATATAGCTATATATATATATATATATATATATATATATATATATATATATATATATATACATATATATATATATATATATATATATATATATATATATATATTTATATTTATACATATATATTTATATATATACATATATATATGTAAGTGTTTATGTTTATATGCGTTATCTTCATCCTCCCTCACATCACCAGCGCCCTCCGTCGGTAGAATCTTTCCTTACCACTCAGGACACCGTCATGGCCGTAAGTAAATCGCTAGACTCTAAAATTTAATTGTGAGTTATTTGTTCTCTTTAAAATGCAGCAACTGCTTGTTAACATAAAATGCATATTAAGGTCTTCCTTAATCCATGTGAACCACAAAAAGATTCATGGTAGCTTAGATGAAATCAGTATTGGACGATGAACAACTGTGTTTACATACCGCCTTATGTGTGCTTGATGAACGTGGATGTGCATTTAACACCATCACTTCATGTAATTCGTGGAAGTGTATAGGATTTTATGTGTGCTGATAATAATGAACATACGTAATATATTTTATGCAATTCATGGTAGAAACGTGAAATTAACAAGGATTGAAACAAGTATTGGTGGCCAATATTATTTGATCAAAGTTTGGGGCTGCCCAGTGTTGGTCCTTATTAATATATTTTCGTGGAAATTTCTTTGAATAAGAATCTTATGAAATGTCTATATGCACCACCGCATGAGAAGTTTATTTACACGACCGTCCTGCAAATAGCTATTTCATATGGCACTATTTATATAAGAACATAAGATAATATAATGAAGCTACAAAATGCCAGAGGCCTACACGTGGTAGTTTTTGTATATATGCACGACCGTTGGTCACATAGGTTCTCATTCGCTAATCGCACGACCGCCGTGTACTTAACTTTTCATAGTCTATTCGGTATTACTATACTTTATGCCATTAAACAGTCGAAGGTTATGGCTACCCTCAGCTTGTTGCTGTTACTGTTGACAACATTTTCACTGATTACACTACCTGTCGGAAATGAATAATAACACTGCAATACGTCCGTGAATGTGGAACACTTTTGGACTGTATCTCTAAGTCAAAATAAACAAACAAACACTATCGATTGTTTTTATCAAGGGCTTTGGTTTCAAGCATGGGATTAGGTCCTGTTGGTACAGATGGTTATTATATTGTCTATATTTCCTCTGTCCAATGACGTGCCACCACCAGCTGCGCCAATCACAGCTTGCTATATGTACTAGTAGACGTGGCACACCTGGAAGGATAGGGCAGGAGACAGTTTTCTCCTCAGTTGTATCATGGCTACCGTTCATGTTAGTTGTCAAGGTTGTGAATTGGATTATTGGCAAATAATCGCAAAATTTCATTCAAAAAACGATTTGGTGTACGACTTTCTGAGGGAACACGGCATCCTACCAGCAGCTGTTCAGTGTCCCCACTGTATGGCTCCTTGGAGGAATAGTAGAGGATGACCCACAGCCAGGAACTTCATGCTCTCGTTTAAGGTATTGTGAGATATGAAATTATACTTGGTAAATTTGCAATTCAACCAATAAATAGGTTAGGTTAGGTTACAAGTGTCAGCGGGGGGGGTCCAGGGAGGGCGCAGCCCCCCCGGTTAGGATTGGTTAGGTTAGGATAGGTTGAAACAGTGTCCCAGAGGGGGGCGCAGCCCCCCCGGTTAGGATTGGTTAGGGTAATTTAGGTTAAATCTGGGGAAATTTCCCACAATGTAGGGAAATTCCCGTAGATTTTTCAAAGGCCATATATCACTTCCATATGCTTTCCCCCCCCCCCCCCCCCCTAAAAAAAAAACCCGATTCCCCAGGCTCCCCCAAGCTTGCTCGGGGGGGATGGGGGGGGGTACAGATGTGGCACAATGGCATAAAGTATAAATTTACCGTCTATTCCTACGACCGTCGTGTATAATTTTTCTGTTGACTTCCTATGGCTTTTAACGTAACTCTAATCTGCTATTCGCACGACCGTCATGAGCTTATGTTCGGAGTCACCCATTGTATACTGTCGGTGTAGCCTTTGCAGCGGCGTTCTCCCACACACCTGCTGGAAGAAGCAGGAAAATCAGGGGCAAAAAATGGTTAAAAGATTCGTAAGACGATCCAGTCGATATCTCTTTACCTATATAATGTACTGCAAATTCAACCTCGGATACTAATTCAGATCACCTCAAACATTTATGCCGGTGAATTACAGAAAAAAATAAGGTTTTTTATTTAGGTTACATTAGATTTAGTTAGGTTTGGTTAGGTTAGTTTTGGTTAGGCTTTTTCAACTGCTGGGTAGGTTATGCTAACAGAGCAATTTTTGGAAAAACTACAATCACTACTTCACGCCGATCTGTACAAAAATTATAGCATAGCAAAGTTTACACAAAGTAATTATCATTTGTGAAGGCTTCAGGCTGGGATCACCATTATTTACCTCGCAAAACGTCTTTGTTATGTTAGGTTGGTTAGGTTATGTTAAGTTATGGTTAGATTAAGGTTATGATTAGGTTAAGCTTGGTTAGGTTCGGTTATATAGAATTTTAAAATTTTATTACTCAAAAGTTAGGGTTCTCAACCTTAGATCTTTTTTTATGGATTTGGGTAATAAAATGTAAAAATTTTATATAATCGATACTAGCTGAACCGAACCTAACCTAACATAACTTCAAAGACGATTTGAGAGGTAAATAATGTTGACCTCCCGCCTGAAACCTTCACAGATGTGTTGAGTACACTATGTATAGTATGTAGGGAAGGAGAGAAAAAAGAAAGAAATGGAGCAGTAGTAAAGAAATACCCAATTTTTATTCGGTAAAGTTTTATATCCACCAGAATGGTGTGTGCTACGAAAAAGAAATGGCGTCTGTACCTCACACAACTCCTTACTTTTAGTTATAGAAAACATGATAGTTTCTAAATTAACATAACATAGCAACCTAACTAAATGTAACGTAACCTAAAAAAAAGAAAATTCTTATTTTTTTTCTGTAATTCAGCGGCATAACTGTTTGAGGTGATCTGAGGTTGAATTTGCAATGCATTATAAAGGTAAGGAGATATTGACTGGATCGTCTTATGAATCATTACCCAAAAAACGAAGTATTTACTCCTTCCTACCTCTGCCAGAATTACATTTATATTTGGTCCCCTATAACTAAGGGGCCACCTTCCTCTCATTTTTGTCCTCCATGATTGATCTAAAAATTCTTTTACACACACTAACACATTACTGTTACTCTTCCATTCCACACTCAATCCCAGCAGGTACTCCATTTGCCTACAAACACACTTCTCTCATTTCACTCCATTCTTGCACTCCTATCTCTTCTACCACAACCTCTAACATCTTACTCCTTGCATACTCATACCTCTCGCATTTCAGCATCAAGTGTTCCACTTTCATCCACCCCTTTCTTACACATTGTATATCTCTTACATCCATCCTTATTCCATCTGCTAACACGACTTCTAATGATTTTGTCCGAGCCCTGAAGAGTAAATCTCCCCCAAAGCTGCCATCATAGAAACTTTCATACCTTGACTGGTCCTTCTATACCATTACAGTGTTGATCTCATTTATTCCCCTTAGCTATTCCTCTTTTCCCTTCTCTTCCACATGCTGATTTATTGTTCGCTACAAAGTAATTTAACCTTCTGAACATTTCGGCAACTTTCGCAAGGCGTTACTTAAGGAAGGGGAACATGTTTTTTGGTTGGTGGTTAATCCCACTACCCTACTCTAAATCCTATTTTAAATTTGCTTCCACCATCTCCAACATTTCCTAAGATCCTGGTCTAATTTCTATTCCTGATTTAGTAAATATATACCATGTTTTTAATGTTAAAACAAACCGGGTCATGCTAATAGTTAATGAGAACTGCCATATGGAATAGCAATTTGCACGACGTTCATATAAATATACTTTTCTCATGCGCATGATGGTCGTGTGTATATCATCGGCCAAAATTTTACAACTCAATAATGCACCTGGATCTAATTAACACCATATAAGTTTTAATGCATTTTTGATGATTTTCACATTAATTTTCGTCGCAAATCAATACATTCTATAATATTCTCATGACCCAACAAGATCTGTAGGAAAGTGTGGTTCTTGGGTAGAAGAAATCAAATACAAGTTACCAAAATACTAATGTAAACAACAATCTCTTGCTCAGGTATTATTTTATTTGAAGTGCTTACGGATACGGCAGCCATACCCCATTGTCATCCCCTATTCATACGGCACGTGCCGGTGTCACCCATCGTGTTCGCATTAAATCCGACATTTTCATCATGTGAAGTGTTCCAAAAACACTTTAAAAGTTATCAACTGAACAATCCGCTATTCCTACGGCCTGTGTCTTACTATTTACCTGGTAAAACATCTTTCAAGTTATGTTAGGTTGATTGTGTTATGTTAGGTACAGTTTGGTTTGGTTATATAAGCTTTGTACCCAAAGGTTAGACACGTGCCGTATCTATAATCGAGTCCTATGAGGATACGGCTTACGTTAGGTTCTGGTTAGCTTAGGTTTGGTTATATAAGCTTTCTATATTTTGTTACCCAAAAGTTAGGCACGTGCCATAACTATAAGGGATCACTATGAGGATACGGCTGCCGTATCTGCAAGCTGTGTCCATAAATGCTTACAGCTATAGCAGCCATACCCCGTTGTCATCCCCTATTTGTATGGCTGCTGTACCTGTAAGCACTACCAATTTTATTTCACCTTAATGCTCTAGAGAAATTAGTTGTTGTTTTTTTTACACAATTTCCTGAAAATTTTTGAGTTTTAAATTACTACATTTCCCTAATTTCGGTGATATTAAATGTTTTCTATGAGCACAATTGGAAGTTGGACCAGGTGCACACACCATTTCCTTCCTTAGACTCTACCCTCTGGTAGATTAGGTTATAGTAGGTTTAGTTGGTCATGCCCTTCACTGTAATGTGGCAGTTAGTAGATAGCTACGTCTTTGGGGTGTCTCGGGGTTAGGTTAAATTTTACTTTGAAATGTCCTCACTACAACATAACAATTAGTACATTGTTACGTCTTTTGGAAGGATGGCAAACCCCCTCGGTTAGGAGTTTATAACATTGCAGCCACATTGTAACTATAGATTGTGGTAGTCAGAAGATTGTAATGTGACACTTATTGTTACGTAGCAGCAAGATTTCTGCTAAATCCTTAAACATGCTCATGTTTCTAGGTATTCTCCCAAGAAGATGTTCTATTTTTAATGATTAATTTGTACATGAAAATATATTTTCATTTCAGTTGGAGCTAGATTACACTGTATTTCGTCTTTCCAACCCAAGAACCCCACGGGTCCCCAGGCCTGTTGGAGGTAATGAGGATTCCTTTCAATATATGGATTTACAACCAAAATAAATGTCAATCATTTGAAACGCATAAAAATTTATACAGTTATTTAGCTCCAGGTGCATTATGGGGAAGTTGTAAAAAATACCTAAATGCATTTGAATGGAGGCTGGTTAAGTTCTGGAAGAAGCCAGAATTAAAATTTTAAGCAAAGATTTGGACACAGGTCTAATTCGACCTGCCCCCTTCATTCTATCCCTTCAAACCCTTGGAAGGCTTGTTGCAGTTGACATGCATAGTTACTTAATTTTCTTTCTGACTTATTTTATATGAAGTACTGGTAAGTACTACCATTATACATTGTTACCTTAGGAAAGAGTTGCCGTTGTGGGTGTAGAAGCGATTGCCACCTTGTTTACACTTGCAGAGATGGTTGCAGTTTAATTTAAGGGCCACTGCAGCACTAGAATTGCACTAGCCAGTAACCCAAAGTTTGACCTTAAAGGATGCAGGGTGGTTTTCTTGAACTATTTTTTTGGGGGGAAAAGTGCGTTTTATAAGCTGTCTAATACGGTAACTCAATGCAAATGTTGAGGGACTGAGATGGTGTTCCTTCTGCTTCAAAAGAAAACATAGGAACATGCTCTTTTATTTCTCACAGGTATCACTGGCACTGCCATTTCAGGACTTTACTGTATTTATTGGGCTCTGACCAATCATGTGGTGTCATAGAAGGTTTTCTATGTCATAATACATCTTCTGTAAACAGATCCATGTGTTCAGATTCACCATTTTTCACATCTTCCTGCAGCGAGGACCAAAGCACCACCTCAAACGCCTGGTGGCTCCAAGGTCATGGATGCTGGACAAACTTGGGGGTGTTTATGCTCCTCGTCCTTCCACTGGCCCTCACAGGCTGAGAGAGTGTCTGCCATTGGTAATCCTTCTCCGTAACCGCCTCAAGTATGCCCTTACCAACACTGAAGTTATGAAGATCACCATGCAGAGGCTCATCAGGGTGGATGGCAAGATCCGCACTGATCGCAACTTCCCTACTGGCTTCATGGGTGAGTACAGTAGTGTATTTGTATTATTGATAGTGTCTGAAATTAATTTAATTGTTGCCAAAATACCCTCATTAATTTTGGATTATTGTTATTCTGAGGCATAGCAGTAACTATGGACAATGTTTCATGATACCATCTGGAAAATGTCATTTGAATGCACATCTTGACTTCTGAAACACTGTCCATATTCTGAGGATTGATAATAACTGGGTAATGTTTCTGATGTCACAAGATGCACAATATGACATTTTTCTGATGGGATCTGGCAACATAAACTTGATTGCAGAGATGTTTTTTTGCTATATCATAGCTCATGTAATAATATAACCAATGCACTTAATGAATTTAATCTAATTTGGTCATTGACTGCTGAGGAAACCACCTGTAAACCATTTAAAATCTTTACAGTGCTCTCATTTGGTTGTACCATGGTGAGTTGCATTTAGGAATAGGCTGCTCTGCATCGAAGCCATGTCAGATCAGTGTCTGATGTGGTCATAATTAGAGCTAGACTAAATCTCCACTATTACGGTCGTTGGCAGGACTCACCACGTAACTGACCAGCATCACCCAAGGTGGAAACAGTGACAATCCCTATCTTTTTTTAATCTTTTAAATATTTCTGATGAGTTTTCTGATAGGTTCTCATTGACACTTACAAATTTGGATAGCACAGTACTACAATACAAGTACTTTTTGAATTCTTTAAGTTTCAAACTAGGGAGAAAATTGCCACGTCACCAGAATACATAATTTTAGACAAGTGAAGTTAGTCAACTAAACTGGTTTCTTTTTGTGTTCCTATCAATCTTCAGTCACTGATGCCTTGTTCCCTCCAGAAGTATCCCCTAAGGAGGTAGTCATGGTATAAGAACTTCCGTCTCTCTTATCAGACACTTCCTTTTATCATATCTGTACAGTGGAAGTTGGTGAGGAAGGGCAAGGGGGGAGATGTTATTGTTTGGAAGGGGAATCCCCTTCCATATCATTAGGTAACTATCTTTCTGGGATTGTTATCTGGAAAGTTATATTGAGTAGATAATTGCAGAAATTGAGTTTTTGAGGCATTGAACAGAACCAGGTTTGTTCTGTCCCAATCAGAAACTAGTGAAAGATCAGAAGTTAGGCATCCTAAAGCATCTCGCCTTGAATCCATTAATTCTTGTTAGGTTGTACGACGTTGAAAAATGCAATGTGGTGTCATCAGCATAGGAGTGGATAGGGCATTGAGTCAGATTTAGGAGATCATTGATGAATAATAGAAAGAGCGTGGGCGATAGAATAGAACCCTGAGGAACACCACTGTTGATAGTCTTAGGAGAAGAACAGTGACCATCCACTATAGCAGAAATAGAACGGTCAGAAAGTAAACTGGAGACGAAGGTACAGAGAGGATAAAATCTATAGGAGGGTACCGTTTATCTTCTTTTTTCCATCAACGTTATAAAGAAACTAAGTTGAATGAAGATGTTTTGCGAAGAAAGGCTGCACAGGTAATTATTGAAATTTGCTTATTTGGTCTTAGTAAGGATTTATTTATGTATATTTATATATATTTTATGGTGGGCATTAGAGGTGTTATAAACGGGTCTGGAACGCACCTCAATTTATCCAATATATAACCAGTACACGTTCAATCGGTTTACAATTGGGTTTTCACAAATTTAACCCAATTGTAAATTGAAGGAATAGTGTATTATTGTTAATATCATTTTTTTTTGCAGGAATGGAGACTACTGTAAAATAAAATTCTCTCCATATACAGAAGTAAAGCATTTTTATTTTCAAATTCTTTAATCTGTCTAACTTGGCTTAAGTATGATGGAGGAAATCTACGTGTTTGATCTTTTTTTCCGGCAGATGTGGTTAGCATCAAGAAGACTGGGGAGCACTTCCGCATTCTGTATGATGTAAAGGGCCGCTTCATTGCTCACCGTATCACTGATGAAGAGGCTAAGGTAAGGGAGATGCCTTGCTTGTTGAATCTTTGTATCTGTGTAGAGATGGGGCTCTCATGTACTATGTTAATGCGTGACATGTAAGGGAGCTTTTGAAATGGTTTAGTGTGATGCTGGGAAAGGAAAGTGCATGAGAAGAATATTCCTTAGTTTACAAACTGTAAACCTCATCATCAAAGCTCATAAAGAGAACCTGTGATTTTTATATATTTTATTTGACATAAGTCTGACGATTTTATCAAGATGGTTGAATGCTTCCTCACAAAATTTTGACATTGGTCAAAATATGTGAAATACTAATTAACAAGACTATCATAAGTAAATTGCGTGCTTTACACATACTTTATACACTCAACTTCCAGCTATTGCATCTATTGCTGTGTGGTAGCCGAAATCGCAATAGCTGAACTGAAAAACTTATGAAAATAATTCAAGTTGGTGGTAGGACCTCGAAACTCACTTTTGCTTTTTTACCTAGTTTTTAGACCACATATAGATATATTACCTTATAAAAAACAAATCAAGAATCACAATAACAACATAGATTATATAGTATTATATTTATCTTATTGTAGAGATGAGACTAGGTGGATGGGTAGATTTCGAGGCTTGGATGAAGTGTTAGCGACCACCCTGTCAAGTCTGTATGTTCATGGTGTGAAAAGAACAGTGATTGAAAGAAATCTCTCCTTAAATCAACATAGAGCCATTTACTATTTTTGGTAATTCATATTTAGCGTCTTGTGCTAATTTAGTTGTAAGAAAATAATGGCTTTTCAACGTGTTGTTTTACAATATGTGATTCAACACAGTAGGGGGCCAAGAGCAACAGTATTCCATTGGTCGCTGGGTGAGGTATTCTCCTTACCTGGCATTACCCAGGATTACGACACATCATAGAAACCATTTTTACAGTATTACTACTACTCAGGATTGGGTCCAAGTACATGTACTTGGACTTAGTACAGATTTTCGTGTACTTGTATTTGGAGTTTAAAATGTTACTTGTATTTGTACTTGTTCTTGCTTGTACGTGAAAAATACAAGTACATTCAAGTACAAACAAGTACATTATATTTAATCAAAAGCTATTTACTGTATATAGATTCTAGCGAACTTTGTGTTGATACTATTGGGTAAATACGTTCATTGAGTTATGATATTGTAGTGTAATATAGGATAAAGGAGCATAATTAAGTAGTATTTTCTCAATTGGTAACATGCTCTCTCTCCCCCCTCTCTCTCCTTTCCTCCTTCCCTCCCCTCCCTCCCTCCCTCCCCCCCTCCCCCTCCCTCCCCTCTCCCTCCTTTCCTCCCTCCCCCTCCCTCCCCTCGCCCTCCCTCCCTCCCCTCTCCCTCCCCCTTTCCTCCCTCCCCCTTTCATCCCTCCCTCCCTCTTCCCTCCCCCCCACCTCTCTCTCTCTCTCTCTCTCTCTCTCTCTCTCTCTCTCTCTCTCTCTCTCTCTCTCTCTCTCTCTCTCTCTCTCTCTCTCTCTCTCTCTCTCAAAATCTTTTAGATGCGAGTTTGCCAAACTTATCATTAGTGGGATTTGAACATGGATTAACGTTTACTTTGACTAATTGGTACTTTTACTGCCCTGAACTTTGGGATTGACTAATGATTTGTCTTGTTTGCTTGTTTTATGATAATTTCAGTACAAGCTGTGCAAGGTGAAGAAGGTGTCTGTTGGACCCAAGGGAGTGCCATTCCTTGTGACCTCTGATGGCAGAACCGTACGTTATCCAGACCCCCTTGTGAAGGTCAATGACTCCATCCTGTATGACCTTGAGAAGAGCAAGATGAAGGACATCATCAAGTTTGATTCAGGTGAGAATCGTTTGTGGTAATTCATATGTAGCGTCTTATGCTAATTTAGTTGTAAGAAAATAATGGCTTTTCAACGTGTTGTTTTACAATATGTGATTCAACACAGTAGGGGGCCAAGAGCAACAGTATTCCATTGGTCGCTGGGTGAGGTATTCTCCTTACCTGGCATTACCCAGGATTACGACACATCATAGAAACCATTTTTACAGTATTACTACTACTCAGGATTGGGTCCAAGTACATGTACTTGGACTTAGTACAAATTTTCGTGTACTTGTATTTGGAGTTTAAAATGTTACTTGTATTTGTACTTGTTCACATACTTAGACCCAAAGTACTTAATCAAAAGCTATATACTGTATATAGATTCTAGCGAACTTTGTGTTGATACTATTGGGTAAATGGATACATTGAGTGTTTTGATATTGTAGTGTAATATAGGATAAAGGAGCATAATTATGTAATATTTTCTCTATTGGTAACATGCTACAGTAGACACCGTCTAGACAGGGCCAGAAGCATTTATTTCCTGTCACGCTCCACTCTTCACTCTTTCACCTTGTACTTAAGTACAATGACATTTACGTGGACTTGGACTTAAGTACATAGTAAAGTAACTGTACTTGTACTTGGACTTAACTCTGCTACTACTACTAACCATTTCTCCAGTCAATTTGGGCATTGGCAGATGGATTGGCAGATTTGCGGTTACTTACCGTAATCCTTTGATATTTGTGAATCTGCTACTATTTTATTTTTGATTTTTAGAAAGCATGTTTAGATTCACAGGAATGCATTGTGATATATACCATTGTGTTTTGGTTTTGTGGACTACTGCTGAGAACAGTAATAAACACTTTTGAGTACAGAAAGACATGTATGCGAGCAGGCTAAGGTAAAATATAGGTTAATATTCCCCAGTAAAGGTTAGGCTACATCATGCTTGCTCTTCACTCTTTCTCAAATTTTGTTACTTTACAGTGATATGTTATAGATTACATGATCATAGTTGTGTTGACTACATTGCATTCCCACAGGCAACCTTTGCATGATCACTGGTGGCCGTAACTTGGGCAGAGTCGGCACCATTGTCTCCCGTGAACGTCATGCTGGGAGTTTTGACATTGTGCATGTGAAGGATGCTGTCGGCCATACATTTGCTACCAGGTGAGTCGATTATTAATGGAAGTGTATGTTAGTTATGAATTGGAAGTTTGTTGGAGGAAATTTATATCTGCATAGATTCTCACTAGCAAACTGTACAAACCTTGATACAATGATGTCACCTATACTTAGAGTAGTTGTGTTTGAAGAAACTTGTTTGTAAAATGTTTGTAAGGATAGGCTGTTGCCTCTCTTCTCCTATTCCAATAGTTTTCACAAATATTTTCTTTATAAACTAATCCATCTTCATGCACACCTCATGATCACATTATCTTTTACCTTTTATATCTGTTTTTTACTGTGAAATGTTTGCTCAAGTTCAACCTCCCTCTCTTATTTCTCCAAGCTCTTCTCAACTTAACAAAAACAGCAGTCAGAAGTACAACCACATTACCTTTCTTGATAATTGTGTGTGCATGATAATGATCAAATCTCTGGAAAAAATATTAAATGAAGTTCTTTATCACTCATCTTGAATGATCTTTGTAAATATGATACTTATATGTGCCTGCATCATGTATGTGTACTATAACATACAATGAAGCATTTCTTCTCACTTCCCATATTTTGGGAAATATGATAGGGTAGCAGTGACCTTCCTAACTTTTATTTGAGGGAGAAGTTTAGAATGAGGAGTCATCTCTCACTTCCCACTAACCTGGATAGACAGGTTTACCTACTATAGAAATAATAAAAGATTGTTACTATTATCTATCTATATTCCAGGCTGCCATCCTCCTTAATGATGGGTTAGCCAAGACAAGGCACGCTTACACATACACTCCCCTCACTTACCCCTTAGGGCCTCATAGGAGAAGAAAATTACATCCAACCTAAACACTGTACACACTTATATTATAGTAATGATAGTAATCTATATATATCCATTTAATCTATAGTCTGATGCCTCATACTCTCCTAGAACGTCCCACAAAGGAATGGCCATGGCAGAAAAGCCTTCACCTCACCTTATCCACACACGTCCTCCTCGCTTGTTCTATCAACACCTATTTCATGCATGCATTTGGTTTGATTTCTCTCATACACCCATCCATGAGAATTTTAAACAGCCATGGCGACATCATACGTCCTTGTCTTGCTCTCAATCACTTAGGAAAACTCACTTAGCTCTCCATCCAGCCTCACACATGCACTTGTCTTTCTTTAAATTACCTTATTTCCTCCTTATAACTGCCCTCCCAACTGCATGAATTTTCAGAACATATCATATAGACTTTTCTAGGTTCATGAAGGCTACATACAGGCATTTTTTCTCTTCAAAACATTTAACAGACTAATTCGCAAATTAAACCAAACTCCATAATGCTAGAGTATGAAATGTATTGTGCTCTTGAATTTTATGTGAAACTAAGGTAATGTAGGCCAGGGGTGGGCAACTTTTTCAGAGCGAGGGCCAGATGAGACTTACGGGAGCAGCCCGCGGGCCAGAGTGACAAACGAAAACCCCCAAAGTGACTATATACAAGATTTTGTTTGAAAAACATACAAATCAGTGAGACACCGGGGCGTGTTCAGTGAGATGGGGGGGGTGCAGAATTTGCCCACCGAACGATATTGGACACTAGCGACGTCGCTATGGTTGTTGTTGTTGTTTTTTGTTTTTTCCCGTGCTGAGATAATCAGCTGATTGAGCCAACATGGCGGCGCACCCTCTTCGTGGGCACTTTTATCGCCGTAGAAAAAACTTGCTGATTAACATATAATAGAGTCTGGAGCAATTATAGCCGCTGTAAATGCAGTATTTAGGTGGCAAGAAGATGTGAGGAGATAAAAGAAGCCGTAAATTCTTGTGACCGCAGTGATATAGCGTAGGTGATTGTGTGGCTGGTAAATTTTTAGCTTTCCCAATGCACTTGGATGTAAATAACACACTTCGTATAAAAAATGATCCATTTCAAACGATTTTGACATTGATTTTCGTCGCAAATGCATATCTAATAAGACATCCTCATCAACCCCCAACAATTCTGGGGACCTGTGGGAATGCGGGTTTCTTGGGGGAAGACAAAATACAATGATTGTCAGTAAATAGTTTGTTATTTCTGCATAACTACTGCTTCAACGATATCAATATAAATATGAGGTCGTACATACTATACATCTAGTGTACTCAACACGTCTGTAAAGGTTTCAGGCGGTTATGTTATGTTAGGTTATGGGGTATAATTTTACATCTTCACCATTATGGAGTCTGTATACGAAATAAAATGTCTGCAATTCGTCCAACTCCCTACTCTTGCTCATAAAGAACATTTGATAGCTTCTAAATTAACCTAGGTAAAGTTTTGAAAGACGAACCAGTCTGTTTTTTGGACAAAGCAATTTTTTCCTGATAGATTTTTGTGTTTTGAATAAATCTGATGTTTGTTTGTTATGCAATGCATTTTTTCCCAAAGGTAAAAATTGCCACAAAAAAGTGAAATTAATTCAAAACCATCAAAATCAATAAGGAAATTTTTTTTTAAGTAAACCTAAGCAAACCTAATTAAACCCAACCTAACATAAGCAAACCTAACCTAACCTATCTGAACTAGTATCTAAGGTTGAATTTGCAGTGCATTATAAAGATAACGAGATATTGAATGGGTCATCTTACGAATCTTTACCTGGTTTGGTTAAAGAAGGTTAGATTTAGTTAGGTTAGTCTTACTTAGGTTAGATTAGGTTTACTGAAAGAAATATTTCTCCTATTGACTGATGGTTTCGAATTAATCTGACTTTTTTGTGGCAATTTTTACCTTCAGGGAAAAAAAATGCTTGGCATAACAAACAAACATCAGATTAATTAAAAACATCACAATCTATCAGAAAAAAATTGCTTTGTCAAAAAAACAGACTGGGTCGTCTTACGAACCTTTCCCTAAACCTAACTTAACATAACATAAATTAACCAAAACCCTAACCTACATTGACAAATATTAGAACCTTGTTAAAATTAAACTAAACTACTTTTGGAAGAGATCTCACAGAAAACATTAAATATCTCACAAACTAAGAATTTGCAATGGAATTTGGATTAAGAAAACCTTATCAAAATGCAACAGGTAATGCAAAAGTACAACCCTGAATTCTCTAGAGCATTCTGATGATGATGTAAATTAATGCCGGTTAGGTTATGGTTAGATTAGGTTTGGTTACGTAGGGTTTGGCTCGGTTAGGTTCGGTTATATAAGCTTTATATATTTCAATAGCCAAAAGTTTGGCATTTTACTTTAGATATTTTTCCTGATTGTCATGTTGTAGCCTGAATCTAGGTATATTTCTCGAAGTCAATTGCTCAAGAAATAATTTCTCGAACTATCAATTGCTCGACAATAAATTGCTTAAGAAAATAACCTAACCTAACCAAAATAAAAATTTATCCGTTCTTGATTCTAACTTTTCAATTAACAATAATAGTTGTATTTTTTTATGAGCTTTGTTTTCATATTGTTTTCTAAGTGGCAATAGAAGGATTACGTTACCCAGAAGGTGATCCCAGCATTGTACATCCTTCTTGGCAACTCACCCAGTCTTTTCAGGTGTCCAAACCATCTGATTATTCATATTAAATTATTGTTGTAATTTACTTTAAAAATAATGTCTTTTTAGGTAAACATGATAGAAAACCAAGAAAATTTATTGACTTGTAAAATACAATAGATTAATCTTAGATTATAAACAAACCTTCAAGACATATAACCCATATACATCAATGAATGCAAGTATGTAGAAAACTATGTACGTACATGTTTGGGAGACTGCACTGTTTAAAAATTGAAAATTAAAGTAGTTGAGGAATAATATGGAGATAACATTAGTGTCTTCTCCCGAGGTTATTACTTACATGTCAGATATAATTAAGGTGTTTCCCTATCAAGTCTGTTATTTTATATCGCCTCTGTCTGTATGTAGACAGTTAGGTACAGTAGGTGTTGTGTTATCAATAGTCGGATTTTAGGGCATTTCTTGACCATCTGTTGTAAGACCAATTCCTTATTACCGAGATGGCGATATTAAACTGTCTCACTTCATCATATACACGAATGTATTGACTTCACTGTCTTAATTACTTATTCTACAACTTCAAAAGACCTTAGTACATTGTTCCTGGGTGAACCTCAGTCTCTGACAGATCAGAAACTTAGCTTAATCATCTCCGACAGTGGAAATCTAAGAATCTGTGGCTAAAATGTAAACAAACAGTCTACCAGTCTCAGTCCAAGTCCCCTCGGCACATGCTCTGAGACCATAGTGATGCCTAGCGATGATATCAATGCCATCGCTAGGAAACGCGGTGTTGTGATTGGCTGAGCTCGGCTCATGATCGCTGCTTGCCATGAAGAAGTGTTTCAATGTCCGGCTCGATGGATGAAGTAGACAACAGAAGAATGTCATTGAGGTGGCGGTCCGAGAGCTGGGAGCGAACGTGAGACTTCGTGTACTTCATTTTGGAGGAAAGGTTTTTCACGGGCCGGATTGCAATGTTACTGTCGAACAGGGTGGCGGGCGGGATGGGACACTAGGCCTTCGCGGGCCAGGCCAGAGGTTGCCCGCCCCTGATGTAGGCGGATGTGTTTTGTTTACTCCCAAACCCATAGATATAACTTATGAATAATTTTTTTATTTATAATCTTGATATCGTTGTCAAATAATTTATTTATATTTATTTTTAAAATTTATTTTATTCGGCTTCAAAAGTGCCCCTTAGCTGTTGCTATCACTAAGGTGTCTCAGATGGAGCCTACAGAAATATTGCTTTGACTATGGATGTGGCTGATACGTAGTCATATTTTCATGAACAGAGTATAACAAGCTTGATACTTTGACATATGTTGAATATAGTTCAATAATTTGAACCTACAAGTATCCTAGACATCCTACTTTAATTTACTAAGCTTCATACTTTATGAGAATCAGCTAATCCTATTTATTGATTCGGATCATGCCTTTGTAAATGTAAGAGAAAACTGTACAAGGGAAGAAAGTGAGTGGATCTCTAGGGCAATTGATGAAAGAAAGGATGCTAAGCATGGAAGTAAGAAACTGCGTGATGGATTAATAGTACTGAAAATCGTGTCTGCAATTGAGGATTAAAGATAAAGGATCCAAACAACTCAAAACTGTGATGTGAAAAGCATGGATGGCGAAAGTGATGAAAATTTGTATATCAATTTTGTCTGTTACAAGTGAAACAAAGGGATGTGGAGTGATTCAGAGTACAACACCCTAAGATGGTTTGGCCATATAGAAAAAATATCCATAAGTGAGATAAGAGAGTGTATATGAGTATGGTAGGTAGTACAGTCGCCCAAATAAATGATGGCGCATAATTCAGATTGTTTCGTTCTGGCGACATCTGGCAACTGTATCCAGGGATCTCAATATATACGCCGCCATGTTTTGTTTAATTTAGGGCAATATCATAACCGAGATTTCCTTACAATTGCACTATTAACGCACTCTGCGTCGTACGTCGGCGTCATAGAACGATTACTTACCAATTTATAGATTTTTTGATCGCCTTTATTAATTATATTCATTCGTTTGTGCAAAAAAAAGAACTATAAGAGGCCTTCATGTTTTTGGCATTAATTGATATCATCTAATTTTACACATAATTTGACACCAATATGTCTTAAAATTGCATACATTATATTTGTGTTCGTGGCAAAAAGTATTTCTTTTCATCTAAAATATTCTAGAATGAAATAAAACTTGTATTTTCAATTTTTTTAAGATTCAGTATCTTTTTACTTAAGCCATGCTTAAAAATTGTTTTTTAGTTTTTCGTCTTCAAAGAAAATGAAAAAAATATGATAAATTTATGGGTATAACTCAATTATTTTTTAGATTATAGCGATAAATTCTTCATAATTCTTCATTAAAATCCATTTTTCATTCACCATAATAATGCAACTAATTGTTCAAAAATAGTATTAGGACAATACAGCCGGTATATAACGACGACAATAATAGCTTTGTTAACAGTATTTGATGACGTCATCGTGCGCAAACGGTTGAACATTATATCATAATTTAAAGACAATATATTAATTACAGCCTATTATTATTATTATTTGAAGCTATAGATTATAACCTATTAACAGTATTTCTATTATATAAGGATATATTGATTATAATATTATTATTGTCATTATATAGATATATTAATTATAGTATTATCATTATTCAAAGATATATTAATCATAACAAGATATTTTAAAATATACTAATTATTGCCTATTACTAACCGTTATGTGTGACTATGAGTAATAATTATATATTACGTTAATAGCCTATTGCCATTTAACTTAAGGAACGTCCTGCCCGATGACGTCATGGTCAAGCGAGAGTTTAAATGTAGATTTCATATCAATTCTTAATGGAGAATGTTTAAACAATTAATACATATTTTTGTAATATGTATTTGGCTCAATATTTAAGATCATTATGAATAAATAGTCTTATGCATGCATAAATTTTATTTATAAAAGAGAATTTCATTTGACTAAATTTCTCTCAGCGAAAAGCTCGATGTCAAAATGCTTCGACAAGTATTCATGAAATATCATGATTAGATGGTTGTTTCTCATAAACTAGACTTAATTATCAATTGTAATTTATTTTTAGTTCATTTACACTAACAATTCGTGAATATAATGACATTCCTGACAAGTTATAAGGATATTTCATTCCATTTGTTAGGGTTGCCATAATCTAATTTTTGAACGAAAATCTCCGTAAGACGCGACATCATTTATTTGGGCGACTGTACATATGCATGAGAGATGTCACCTTGTGAAACTGGAGGATCGAGTGTGTAAGAGAAAAGAAATATAGGAGAGCATACACAGACAGGAATAAATGGAGACATGTTATGGCTATCCGCTGTGGAGAGTCCTTAGAAACGCATCAGATATAGATGGATTTTTTTTTTTTTTTTTTTTTTTTTTTTTTTCTCTCTCTCTCTCTCTCTCTCTCTCTCTCTCTCTCTCTCTCTCTCTCTCTCTCTCTCTCTCTCTCTCTCTCTCTCTCCAAGAAACAGTAGCACTGTAACAGAATTATGTATTATATATGATGAAAAACTTCCATCAGACATTTATGATTTTATAAGATATGCAAGGAATACACCTAAATGGTTTTCAAATATCCAAAGTGAATGAATATGGACAGTTGAATAGCTGGAATTTTTTATTTTTTATTTTAAGAGTTTGATGAAAGACTTGTTTTAGTGCAGGGAATAAGATGGAAAAGTATGTGAAGATGGAGGAGAGGTATCACGGCATGGAGATGCTGTAGGTACAGCATTCTGGGAATATTTTCACTACTTTCATCCCCTTGAGGTGGAATTCCTCCTAATGCTCAGAGTTATGCATCTGTGAGACTGAAAAAATAAAAATAGATCAAAACTTGATTCATCATTATATTTTCAGGTTGAATAATGTGTTTGTCATCGGTAAAGGAAACAAGGCCTATGTGTCCCTCCCCCGCGGCAAGGGCATCAAGCTCTCCATTGCAGAAGAGCGCGACCGCAGGCTTGCACAAAAAGTAAACTAAGATCAAGAAACTGGAATAAAAAAAATAAGAATATGTTGTTTTATTTTTCATTTATTTGTTTGATTATTTATTTATTTATTTATTTATTAATTTTTTGTCCTTTTATTTTTTAATAAATTCAATGAGAGCATTTGTAGCGTAAAAATATTGGGAAGAAATGTACACGACGTTGCCAGAAAACTTTTTGATAATACTTGAGGATTATTGACTGATGGCTAGAATACTAGTTTTTGAGAGCAACAGGAGGGACTCCATCCGAACCGTAAGCCTTCCGAAAACCAAGGTCAGAGAGGTCATGGAATTAATTAATTTTAGGGATGAAGTAGTCAGAGGAATATGTCCACTATCATCCAAAGTAGAGTTGGTACAGGGCCGGATCATAAGGGGGCTACAGGGGCTGTAGCCCCAGGGCATATCTTGAATATAGGACTCCCACAAGTGATGTTCCCCAGGGCCCCCACAGCTCTTGATCCGGCCCTGAGTTTGTAAAGGTTTGAGTCATCTGGTTGAAGTAAGGGAGGGAAAGATGAAGTATAATTGTTGGAGAATTTACTGGCTAGATGCCGAGAAGCTAGAATTGGAAAGATTTTGACATTTTCTATTGGAAAAAAGTGTTTAGGTGGAAAATAGATTTGGCATGATTACGGGCAGAAATATTTGGGGTATGAGTTTCAGCAGATGGATGGCTATGGTACTGGTTATGAGTTCCCTCTCTATCCTTGACAGCACGAGAACAGAGTTAAACCAGGGCTTTTAAGCTTTAATATTAGAGAAAGTATGAGGATTGTATGACTCTGCCAAAGATAATCCCCTCTGTTATGCGCTCGGCACAAAGAGAAGGATCTCTGACATGGAAGCCATAATCATCCCAAGGAAAATCAATATTATTGCCTTAGGTTGAAATGCCAGAAGCATCTCCGCTTAGGCAGGTCCTGGGCCAATATTTATAAAGAATTAGGATTTTATCCCAAGAGTTTGACTTGACAATGCTAGGTCAATCTCAGATGTTATTCTACCAAAGATGCGGTGCTTCAAATTTTGAAACTGCTTCAAACGGCTAGAAACTTGTCAAAATAGCGCTGCATATATCGAGCACTCGGTTTGGATACATTAAATTTAACTACTAAAAGTTAAGAAAAAGAGTGAAAATAACTAAGTATTTTTAAGGTAACTGGTTAAGACTAAAATAGATAAATGCATATATGAGTAATGTTTTTAATCCTATAATAAACAAACGTGGATGCACTCGATTCAAATAGCCTCGTCAACTTGTTGCTCATCCTCGGGGAAACTGAGGTTTCTGTTTTTGCATATGTTGTGCAGCATGGCACAGACCTCAATTATTCTGCACACACATGCAGGAGACTTCCCTGGCCAATACCTCTCTTCGCGAGAGAATGCAAGCAAATCCTCCTAGGACGAATTAAACCCCATAGGAAAAAAAAGTTAAACTGTTAGAAACTGGTAGACAGGAGAATTGTATGAATCATCTTAGAATATTTTACCTTAGTTTCCTCATGCAAGGGAGGGGCACATACGGAAAAGCATCCTGTATCCATTTTCCATAGGTCAGCAGATATCACTATACCTGCATTTACTATACTATTTAATTAGTAAGGGCAGAGGAAGAGTTTAATATATATCACAATGACAACATTATATTTATTAATCATTTCTGTATAATTCAAGTTATTTAGGTTGTTATTTAGCAAAGTGTCAACCTGAAGATGCGGCCGGCCTAGAGTGAGACGCAGCCAGCTAGACAAGAACAGGACGCGACCACGGCAAGAAGTACGGTATCTTACATGTGTGTTACCGAAAGTATACGACTTTATCCATACATATATATTTTCTATAAATATATTTATTTGGTAACTACAATGTTTCCTGTTAACTCCCGTTGAATATATATATATATATATATATATATATATATATATATATATATATATATATATATATATATATATATATATATATATATATATATATATATATATATATATATATATATATATATATATATATATATATGCATATATATATATATATATATATATATATATATATATATATATATATATATATATATATATATATATATATATATATATATATTGTTGCGGGCCCCACCCCACGGGAATTGTTAGCCTCACGAGGCTAGTTGTCTACGTGACAGGAAGGTGGGTTATGCCCTTTGTGTTATGAGGGCCCACGCGGTGTTTGGAGAGTCATGGCGGCGAGTCATGGGAGCTGGTGTGGCGGGAACAGATGAGCAGTCGTGGGTGAAGAGTTGCCAGCGAGTATTAAGGCGAGTCTTACTCAGTGATACTTTAACTTCTGTCTCCTTGTTCTCCTAATTTTCCTGACTCCTTCTTTCTTCTTTGTGTTGCAAGGTATCCTATCTTGTAGACAATTCTTTTCTGCATCCTCTCATATGTTTTTCATTGTTCTGTGTTGCTTATGAGCGGAGCAATGATTTTGTGAAAGAGATAAATTATTAGGCTATGCGAGCTGCACGCGGTGTGGGAGAGACGAGTCCGCCAGGAAGAACACCATATGGTAACACTGCGACAGAAGGAGAGGGTTTCTGTGCAGTGAGGAGTCAGTTACCCGCTAGCCGTCACCAGGAACACCTCGCGCTCTGAGCTCCCCACAAATTGGCATTATTTTGTCTGTAACCTCATATTTAAGGGAGTGGGTTATTCGACTGGCCTGTTAGATAAGGGGTATATTTGTGTAGCTAGACAGTAAGGCCCTGTCTGTAGAGGAAACGGTTACAAGCCAGAGCACTGAGACGAGTGTGGTGACAGTATAATTAACATCTAGCTAGCGGTGAACTCCACCTAGGGTTGTGTCCAGAAAGTTCTCGCAAGGAGGTTCTGGACATTGTCAGACTTTTGAGTCTGGGGAAGTTGTTTCTGCGTTGTCTGCTTTGTCGGCGTTGTCTTCGTTGTCCTCATTGTGAGAGAGAGAGAGAGCCTATCATCTGGGGCCTCTTGTTTGATAACACAGACGAGGAGTAATCTCGTCTTAGTGTTAATTTATTGCGACTCATATAACGCACTGTAGGGAGTCCCCTCGCGGGAGGCTACTTTGCAGGGTGTTATTTGAGTCGAGAGAGGATATTGTTCAACCAGAAATGGGTGGAAAAACACCTTGTGGGCGGTATTCTGGTTGGAGCGATAGCTCCTTGTCTAGGCACTGTAATTTTGTGCTCGCTGTAAGTCTCTTTAGAATGTAAGGAGGAGAAGGTGTTTACGACTGGGAGATTCCTTGTTCTTTGGAGAGTTAAAAGAACTGGCGACCTCTTAACGTTAACGGGGTGGCTGTAGGTGCTGTGTTTGGGGGCTAAGAGTGCACAGGTTCCTTAACCAGGCACATCTTGTTTATAGCCTATTGTCCAGCCACCAGCGAGTGGCCTTCGGAGTGACTAGTCCTACGGGATAGTCGACTTTCCTTGTCCTTTGGTGGGTTAAAAGGACGTATAAACATCAGTACCACAGTTCATACACGCCCGTAACGTGGTTGTGACTGGGTTGTTCATAAGTGGACACCCGGCACTAGGGCATAAGAACCGTGTCCTTACGGTGTGACCGTAACAATATATATATATATATATATATATATATATATATATATATATATATATATATATATATATATATACGTATGTCTATATATATATATATATATATATATATATATATATATATATATATATATATATATATATATATATATACGTATGTATATATATATATATATATATATATATATATATATATATATATATATATATATATATATATATATATATATATATATATATATATATATAGTATGCATGTATATATATATATATATATATATATATATATATATATATATATATATATATATATATATATATATATATACGTATGTATATATATATATATATATATATATATATATATATATATATATATATATATATATATATATATGTAAATATATATATATATATATATATATATATATATATATATATATATATATATATATATATATATATGTAAATATATATATATATATATATATATATATATATATATATATATATATGTAAATATATATATATATATATATATATATATATATATATATATATATGTAAATATATATATATATATATATATATATATATATATATATATATATATATATATATATATATATATATGTAAATAATATATATATATATATATATATATATATATATATATATATAAATATATATTATACATATATATATATATATGTATATATATATATATATATATAT
>JAXIVD010005648.1:0-22500 GCA_036785275.1 Cancer borealis
GTATTCTAAATAACAATTGTATTCCATTTCTAACAATACATTTCTATGGGTAGCTTAACACCAGAGTTAACACTGTAAGTGTACTTACACAGCCAACAATTACTTACCCTTGTGTTAGGAGGAGCAGGAGTCATACTGATCATGCCAAGCAGAGCACACCATAAAGCAACATGCACGGATGCACCACAGAGTCTACCGTACTGACTATGTGTGTGTGTGTGTGTGGACACGACATGGACAGAGAACGGAAGGTGTTATGTTCTCCTAGAGATTATAACTACATCTTATATAACTGCATATAGTCACTCCTAAATGTTATGCCTCCAGATAATGGATATGATTTTGTCTGGTGTTGGGAAGATTAATTATAAGTGCAAATACCTTCAAAAATGTATAAGATGGAAAAGGCAAAATTTTGCCCTGAGGATTAAAATTTGCAATCTATGGACATACATTAAATGAAAAACAAATATGATTGAGTATACATTTTTTTTTTAAATTGTCCCTCAAGTATGAAAAATTTGAATACGTGTTTCCATATTCATTGTTTGTTGTAAAACGATGATGGTTAGGGATGAAGATGGAGGGAGGGATGGCAGCTCTCCTCTTACAGTTTATTATTCCTACAAAATAATAAATAAGCAATCAAAAATGTTATTATATTTATTGACCATGGAGCTTCCTGCAGCTTTGGTCATATCTACAAAGGAGACAAATACTGCAAGTCTATCATTGACTACCTGTGTCCTCTCTGGATGTTTGATTGTGTCTCAACATCAAAGAAAAGTTGAACTATCTCTCTAAATATAAGATATCTTTCTATTCACACCACACTGCAAGCACTCTATACATGAACACAACTTTTATGTTCAACATATAAGTGGTGATTGCTGATGACTTTGTGATTAGGTAAGTGATGCATCACTGGCTCTCATTCTGCATTAATTGTTTCTAGCATTATAACTTTTTTCTTCATGCTTCATAAGGTTGTTTAGATGATACTGCTTAAGTCAGCAGCAACAGAGACTCAGTAAGCAGTCTGAGATTTACTAAGTAACCCCGTGCCTAGAACCAGTGTGTTCAAGGTTGCCAAGTGAACTTTTATCCCATTCTCCTGCATGTAGTTTACTAGTAGTAGTATGTAATACAGCAGATACCATAGTTATAAACCAATAGGGCTTCTGGTATCTATTCTTTTTACGTAAGTCTTTTTTTTGTTTGATCTTAGAGGTTTCAGATACTGAATGACATGGAAAACATCGATGGTCAAATTTTTAAATGATTTTTAAGCCAAGCTGGAAGATCTTCTGGTGCAATAAATGACCAAGTCTAATCCTTAGTCATATGAGAAGTATAAGTCAGGCTGTGTCACATATGTTATTCTCAGGCAAACTCTCATGCAGGATCCACAGGATTGGATCAAGGTGTGTGGGGAGGGCTGGGGAACAACACTGGTGGTGAGCCTATATTCATATACCTATGTCTAACATTTACTATTCTAAACTGTGGGGGACCCTTTTCAGTGGAGGTCCTGGGGCTACACCCCCTTTAGCCCCCCTTTAATCCGGCCCTGACCATCCACACCACACACCTAGCACTACTTGATGAACTTTTGCTGGTAAAACTAGTTAAGAGGACAGCAGATATTCTCTTCAAGATACTGGAACTTGTTGAAATACGGCAGCTTATTCACAGCAAAATTGCAGATAATGACCCAACAATTTATTGCTTTTGTTGAATGTAAAGAAAAAATATTGACACCTGATATTTTCATCTTGTACCTGATAATTATGATTTCATATACTTCTTCCTAATGATCTCAATAGCTATAGCTAACTATATGTAGTATAAAGATTACCTCTTTACATTTTTTATAAAGATTACCTCAATCTTTAGTGATTGGGGAATATAGTTTGAGTTTTCAAGATTTTTGTCATAATTTGTACAAATAATAAGTAGGGCATATGTTTACTGTATGTAGTTATTTGGAGTAATTACTTACTGAAGTTCTGAGACAACAGCAAAAACAATGCACAAAATATCTTTGTTGTTTGTCCTCCGTTCTCGATTCCATGTGATATTGATCAACCTCACCTGGTCTTTTGGTGTCCTGGGAGTTATGTGTTGGAATGGGTCCTCCAGGAGGAATACGACGGCCGGGGGGAGGATGGAGGGAGAGTTCCTCGTACATAGGTCGTCTTGGGTCCCAGGTGGCATGTTCCCTGCGACCCGACCCCCCACCTAGAGAGACAACCAACAGCCGCCCACTCAACACACAAGAAGCACAACACAGACTACATCAAGCGGTCTCTGAGATTGTCCCAGCTAAACACTACCTTAAGCTTTTGTGAAAACATTTTAAAATTAATCTGAAGCTTAAAATCACTATATCATATCAATGAAATTTTCACAAAAGCTTATTCTGTAGTTGCAGCCGTAATAAAGCGTGGAGAAAGTGAGCTGGTCCCGGCTCAAAAAGTAAGATATTACCATGGAAACAGGGAAAAGCCAAAGAAAGAAAATTGTCTGAAAATACATGAAAGCATGAGAATGCACTGCAAAAAAGAAAAGGATATAATAAATGATAAAAATTATATAATAAGATTCATGAATTAAAGCTGCATACATGCATATATTTTCTCAAAGATGCAAACACTAGAAATTCTGTAACATTTAATTGTGATAGGTATATTTTTTGACATTTATTAGAAAATAAATGTTATAGTTCCTTACTTTCATGAGCATAATTAATAGAATGGATGGAGGATGAGTTATCTTTTAAATTTTGACATAACTTTCATGTAAAAACTGCATATATAAGTCTGACTGGCTCATAGCATGATGACAAATCAATTGTATGTAACCAAACCAAATATATCAAGTGAAAATAATAATAAATTCTGTTAAACCAGATTTTCAATGTGCATTATGGAAGTAATAGGTGGATGGAAGTGCATTATTGAAGACAGGAAAAATAGTTTCTCAATTTCAGTTTATTTAATTGGTTCAGATAGAAAAGGATTTGTAGTCGAGGATTTAATGATGAAATAGTATTCATGCTTGATAAAACCAGTCATGTTTCAGATGTAAAATGTCACTAAACATTTGAACTGCTTTACATAACTGAAGATAAAGCATCAAGTATACATATATGCAGAGTTGTGTTACTTGTATTAGGTATACAACTGTAGCATCAACTATTGCAAACAACTAACAAAGTACAAAAGCAATACTATGTGGGATGGATATATGCTATTTAGAAGATAATGAATCAGGCTAGGTAATTAAAACACTCTGAATCCATATCATCAATTGGGAAAACTTAAAAGTGTATTGTCTTTGTTATGCTTAAAGAGGACTTAAAAACAGCTGAACTAATTCGTAATTTAATGTATTATTCAATCTACTTTGTCCTCTCAAGTTTTATTTCAGTGAAATACAACAAAATATATTCCAATATTTAAGTGGAAATTACCGGCATTGTTTGTTCCTTCTGTATAACTTTTAGTAACAACATCCACAAATTTCTTTCATGTTTAAGGCTGTTCTTCTAATTAATTCAAAATAATTAAGTTATATTTTTCTAGAATTTGAAGAGTTGGACAATATGCAAATTGAAAGCATAGCCCACCTAACATGCACTGTAAGACAGTAGATATTATGCAACAATCATAAGATTCTATCAAATGAGCTATAACAAGCTTACAGCATGATAAGGAAACAAAGGAAAAGGGAAGACAATAAGGATACAGTGTATATAGAATATAGCTAAGCTTAGCTAGGACCAGAGCTCAAATAATACTGTAAAATGTACGTAAGGGTAAGATGACCTTAATAAATCATATTTTGATGGCAAAAATTAGTAGTTTATCTAATACAAGCAATGAACATATACTGTTGAAATACCATATTAGCAGCAAATATGGTCAAGAAAAGTAATGGAGGAAATAAATATATCTAAAGAATATAATAGAAGGAGTGTGTGATGTATCTCGGCACACAAAGGACTCCTCTTGACATTCAAAACAACTTCACACTTCACAGCAGACTTAGTGTTCCTCTCAACCAACACCAACGTGAAATTACTTCAGCCAAAGTGATATTGAACCAAAGTATTTTCATATAGTTTAATTGAGGATAAAATACGATGGAAAAGCATTGTGATGTCATCATGCACTCTCAAAAAAGTTCACAGTGTCATTACGAGTGGGTTGTACTGTGGTTACTTGCCTTGTAAAAACTTGAACTTACATCATACCTACTGGAGGTCTCATCTTATCCTGTTGTGTGGCTAAACATCTACAAGTAATGCGTTTCGGAAAGGATTCAAACATTTATAATGGGTCATACTAATAAAATTTATGTAAAAAAAACCCTTAATTTACTGTAAAAAATATTAAAGTATTCACTTTACGTGATATAAAAAAACATTCATAAGCTGAAGAAGAAAAGCTTAGTTTATATATAAAAAAAGAAAGGAATAAAAAACATAGAGCAAAATATTCAATGATGAATATTACTTACATCGTGTCTTCGAAATATGTATTACAATATGCAAGAACATGTTTCAATGTTCTGATATTGAACATTACACTGAGATGCTCATACATCACTTGAGACATCACACACTACAGGTGGAATACACACTTTTTGGTCATTAAAAATCGAGATGCATTCATAATAAACATTTGATCATACTTTTAAAACCTATCAAACACTCCAGCTTGCTGAAAAGAAACATCAGAAATAAGAAACAGCAAGTATCCCTGAGTTTCTTACCTCGCTTGATGCGGTCACAAGTGTTGTACTGGGAGTTGGGGACGGGAGGCAGCTTGCGGTTGGGTGGGGGAATGTAACCGAGTTCCTCCCTGAAGCCTGGGTGACGCTTGTCCATGGTGGAGGGTGGAGGCATGCTGGCATTGTATTGGTACTGCTGGTACACTTCCTCTGTTAAACAGTAACATGAATTATCGCATCATATTACTGATTCTTTATATCTAACTTTTCTCTCAGTTATGTTATAAATATTTCAATTAAATCAATTATTTTCAATATTCTCTCTCAGAAACAATAATGTAGTAATAAGGACAATACTATCTACAGTACTATATACAGTATTTGGTACTAAACTAAAAAGTCTAGATGAGGAAGTATAAAACACTGCTATCAAAAACAGTATGTATCTACAAAAATGTATCAACTATGCTCTATGCTATAGGTATATAGACATGTTTGTGTGTGTGTGTGTGTGTGTATATATATGTGTATATATATATATATATATATATATATATATATATATATATATATATATATATATATATATATATATATATATATATATATATATATATATATATATATATATATATATATATATATATATATATATATATATATATATATATATATATATATATATATATATATATATATATATATATATATATATATATATATACACACACACACACACACATATATATATATATATATATATATATATATATATATATATATATATATATATATATATATATATATATATATATATAGTATACTGTGATTAAGGAAAGAAATGAAGGTTTCAACATGCACATAAAAGTCAAGAATATACTTATTCTAAATAAAACATGATCAAAAAAAAGTTTTGCATCAAGTACACAATGCAAATATATTACATGACAAGCAGATTTTTTGCCCCAAGTTGAATTTTTAAACAACTGCATCAATCAATAAATGATTCCACTGCATGTGTGTACCAATGTTCAAACACTTATCATGAACTAAAACTAAAATAATATCATTCACATGACCTTACTTCCTATATTGGCAAGATGGTATTATAAGATTATACATGTGTATATATATATATATATATATATATATATATATATATATATATATATATATATATATATATATATATATATATATATATATATATAAATAATATTAAGTTAAAGAGAAAGGTTAATATCCATAAAAAAATATTAATTTCTAACATACTATTGATATATATAATTACTTGAATTTAATCTAATGCTATGAAATAACATTCAATAATCTGTCTTTTAATTTCTGGAAATAATTTATCTTCATAACTATTTTGTCTAAAGATACTTGTATATACTCTCTCCTTTATAAAGAAGGAACATTATGAACAAATGCAACTAATAATACATATACTAGTACATATATTAGTTGCTTTTTGCCACCAGATTTTTATAAAACCTTGCTTTTTTTCCATCATTAAGGTGCATGGGAACAGCATATACAAAAATGATGTTGCTTAGAGAAGGTGAAGTATCATGATAATGAATTTATGAAAGGAGGAAGAAGGATCCTGGGCAGGGGGATATTTTGGGGGGACAAGGGCCTTGGAGATACATTTGCAGGATGGCCTTCGCCTCACCTCGAAGTCTCAAGTTTTCAATGCCATTCTTGCGCCGCGTCACGGCCACACAGACGACAACAATGCCCACAATGATGACGACGATGGTTGCAATAACAGGCACCAGGACATTGAGATCCAGCCACTTTGGCCACCAATCAGGCAGCCAGGAAACGTGACTGTCCGGGACAGATGGTGGCAGCGTGGCTGTAAACAACACAACGACATAATGCCTTTGTCTGTCTACTCAGTTTCCACTGATCTTGACAAAGGCAAATTAGAACTTGACATGGAAGGATCTGTACAACCTTCTGTGCCAAAACCTCTTGGTAGACAACGCAGTACATGAGTGAAGCAGTGTACTGCCAAGGACTCATAGTAGCCTTCACTTGCTGAAATCTTACCTGCAGTTCTGCTGAAAACCTGTTTGGGTTGATGAAGGGACAGGGAAGCAGAGAACTGAGCTGTGTCAAAGATAGATAGATAGATAGAGTGAGAGAGAGAGAGAGACAGGTGTGAATTCATGCATGCAGGAGGTGCCAATCTGCATTTCTGTGGTAATATTCATGGATCCCAGACCTTATCATCAACTTACCATCTTTTATAATCTTTTGTTAAATTTTGTCTTTAAAAGAAGAGTCAAACACAAACACAGAAGCCAATACTGACAAGATTATTACCATGAGGCAGAAGGAGGGATCCTGAATCACCAGACTTGCACCTCCACCTCCTATCATACCTTTGATGGGAGCATTGCGACCCCTGAGATAGCAGATGATAACGATGGCCAGAACGATGACCACTACAGCTGAGACCACAGGGACGATGAGGTTTAAGTTGAGGTAGAACGGGAGGTCTCCAGCCCCGAAGGCAGGCACTTCACGAATCGGGGCAATAGTACCTGCAACACCGCATGCTCAGCAGCCCGCCACCATCCCAGCCACAGATAAGCTACTAAGGCCCATTATGTTATCTTTAGTATACACTCACTTCAAAGGTCTTGCCAAACATTGTCATTTGCTTTCATTAGTTTTATACTAATAAAATGCATTTTTCTTTTTCATTCTGGAAGTAAATTCTTTGTCTGTTTTTTTCCCTGAAGTTGTAAATAAAGGAGACTGAGAAATTCCTTCTGTTACATCTATAATTAAACATGAGGTACAATGTATGGCATTGTTATACATTGAATATGTATTTATTTCAATATTTCAACTCAATGTTCACAAAATTAAGTATATTGTTGCTGTAAACATTATTATAATACTACCCAAAATCATAAATAAAGGCTTAGATTCTGGTAAAGTGATCCTGATCTCACTTAAGATGAGTAGTGAAAAGTGCAAAAATGTACGAATGAATGTTTAATTCAATGAAAGATTGTCAGTTGAACTATTAAACTTTGTATACATCTACCTCAATAATATGACTGCAAGACCTTTGAGTAAATGGATTACATAAGACAACCTGTGACTGTTATTACAATCAAGGCAACTGTTAAGATGACCACATTTATCTTGAGCTCTAATGAGGTTGATGAGAATGTTTTCTGGAAAAGTTGAAGCTAAGATGAAATTCATCCAAAGTTTATACTTAGCCAGATTTGAAAACAAATAATACAAATGTGGGTGATTATTACTATAATAGGTAGTGGGCAAGGCTCCTTAGATGTTAGATTGGTTGGCTGCCTTACAGGTACTAATGCTCAAGGGAAAACATTTTGCCACCAATCCAGGTCAAAAATAGCTCCAGGCAACTAGATTATCTCCAAAAAGGACAACACATCAATACTAATCTGATGGATATATTTCACTGCAGAGAATATTACCCAAGGTATTGCCTTTCAATATATAACAATGCTTAAATTCAATTCAACTTTCATATTATAATATGTATATTGATTGATGTACCTCTGGAATTATGACTGAACTGTATCTTCTTGAACTGAAAATGGCACAATGTTTTTGTTAGTTAGCACACACATACCCTTAGGAGGTGAATCCATTATAGTTGTTCATAAACTCATCATGCAAAATTTCAAATATGTATAATCAATACTTATACAGATTATTGAAATTGTAAAATATATTAATTTCAACTGAAGTTTATAATCAGTAAGATTTCAATGTGTTGCATTCATCAGAAATTTTATTCTGACAATATATTTTTCAAATGAATGCCAACAAGTTTGTATCAAAGATGATTCTTTTCCCATGACAAGTGTGTTAGGAAAGGCCATCAATGATTTTGAACTTGAATGTAATTACATATAATGAATAGTGTCATGAGAAACATGATCTGATTCACCTCCTTAGAGTATTAATGGAAGGCCAAAGCACACAGGTTTAGATGTCAATATGAATCACAAGCGATTTATGACTAGATATAATGGAGACTGGAGTTATTCTTCACTTTCCTGATCACTTAGTCGATCATCGGGTACAATTAACACTCCATAACTCAGATTATTGGGATGACATTCACTAGAAATCACTCCCTCTTTTCTTTACATTTCAGTGTGTATAAGTATTTCATTAAAAATTGTTTCAAAGAGTAGAATAGAATACTAATGAACTGACTGATGGTATACCAATTATAATATCAATTATAACTTTCAGAAAATTAATCCCATTATTCACACTCGTATAGAGCTTCAATAACTGTTACCAAATATACGTACTGCTTCTTTGTAACCTGATGTCACAAAGGAACAGTATGTATATTTGCCTCAATTAAACAGTGACTGCAAATAGAATGATGAGAAAATAAGAATTATAACGAAACAAACAAATAAATAAATAAATTTATGAATACATAAGCAAATCATAAATGAAATAAAAAATACCTTGACCTGACTGGCTTGTAAAGGAGGGAAGTTAATTTCTGTCTAATGGTACACCAACATGTAAAAGAAATTCTGTAACAATTTCTCAATGAACAGTCAAAAGCTTGTTAAGGACATCGTTCTGTCATTCAGTTCTGATACAAAGGAGCAACACCTAAAGGTCAGTTGTTTTCTTAATAGAAAGGTTTAAGTGAAGTGTGAGTGTTTATGTGGCACAATTGCATGACTGGATAGTTTCTCCCTTAAAATCTGGGTCTTAATTAATAACTTTTAAACTTTTTCTTATTATTCGCTGCTACAATATAAAATAAAATTTTGGATAATGCGGTAATATGTCGTGGAATATGAATTATAGACGAGTTAATGAAGTAAATGACTTTTTTTCCCCTTGTGTGATTTTTGAGATAGTGATTTTTTTAACCAAACTGAGTCTCCTCAAAGTGATGTGTATTGAATTGTCTTCCCAATACCAACCTTCTCCACTCCACTCCAGTCACTACAACAAGTGAAGCTTCCAAAAGTTCCTTACCATTTTTTCCAACTGTTACTTTAAACTTTATTGATTATTTTAGAATTTCTCTACGTCACCTAAACACAACAGAGTAACAGATGACTAAGTGACCAAAACTCTCCCACTATATCTCATCAATATAGTTATCAAACTCGTCATTAAAATTCTTATTAATTTTCAATGTTGGGAATATGTAGCAGGATATCAACACTACAGTATATACCACGATGGGAGGTCAATGCAATCACACACATACACACATACACACACCCATTCAGTAATACTTACAGTTTATGTTGATCCTCAATTGGATCTGTTCAACCTAGGCCCATTCTAACTCACTTAAATATTTACAACCAGGCTATGACATTCCATGCAGAATCTTGTTGTAAAAGTAAGAGCAATAGCTAAATCTAAAAACATAAAAGACTTGCAAAATTAAAGTATGAATACGACAAATTTGTAACACATAACTAATTTACCTTAACCATGATGGGACACTCAGAAATATTACGAGACTTAAATGTCTATTATGGATAAAGGAAGCATTATGAAAATTTAAACTTAAATTCCCAAGACTTCAACTATGGAGAACTGTGGTCAGTGAATTTAATGTTACTCAATCCCAAATTTTGGAACAACATACATATTTTGAGCTTATATAATACAGCAAATTATTATGGACAAATGCAATATTTCACTTACACTAAAAGGTGTGTTTCACCAATCATAGATGGATTCATAAATCAAATCAAACAACTGGGAATTACTGCTTCAAGGAAAAATGGAAAATTCTCATATCTTGTTTGGTGCTTGGGAATGACTAGATTATTCATTAGAATGAGAAAAATAGAGAAAACTGACCATTACAAAAATTAATGAAATGGTGATAATAGCCACTGTAATGAAAAACAAACAAACTCAGATTCTTGTCAGTCACATTTATAAATACTATGTGTGTGTGTGTGTGTGTGTGTGTGTGTGTGTGTGTGCATTTACCTAGTTGTAGTATACAGGACCTGAGCTACACTCTGTATCTATACTTGTTCAGCTTTTCCATCAGTCATTGTACATTATTTGCCATTATTACCTTTTCCTTCAGTCTATTCCAAGTATCTATACTTCTTTGGGGAAAGGTGTACTTTTTTGTGTCATTCAAGCAAATTTCATTTTGCAATTTTTTGCTGTGTTCCCTCAAACATTTAGCCTCTCCCTTTCTTTTCAATACTTGATCTTTTCTATCTGTTTCCTCCAGGTCGTGTGTGTGTGTGTGTGTGTGTGTGTCATTCACCACGGTCTTGAGGATCACGCGCTGAACTCGTGATCGCCAGCCATTACCCTACCGTAGAGAGCCTACAGCTCATTTACCTGATCACACACACCATCCTCTTGCTCAAGGAGGACAGTAACTGCTTGGTCATAAGTGAAACTTTACACCTCGAGCGAGATGCGAACTCGGGCCTGCCGAGTGACAGGCTGAGACATTACTACTGAGCTACCAAGGAGTGTATTTATCTAGTTGTAGTATATGTATGTATGTATGTATGTGTATGTGTATGTGTATGTGTGTGTGTGTGTGTGTGTGTGTGTGTGTGTGTGTGTGTGTAAAAACACACAATGGCATTTTTCTGAATAACCGTGTGGATTTTAAATTGATTATTCTTACATAAGAAACATGAAATAAATAAACTTGTACATAATAAGATAACAAGTAAATCAATGTGATTCATGATGACTTCCTCCTTTTTATTCTTATCTTTATAAAATTCAATATTTTACATAATAAACTTGTTTAAGAAATGTAGAGATTTATCAAGAAAACACTGTCAACTTACCGCCAGTCACAGTAAGAGTTGCACATTCATATTCAGCCACAGAGGAGCCGGCATTGTTGTGGGCAGAGATGCGAAGGTTGTACCAGGTGGCGGGAGTCAGCTCCAAGACGGCATAGTTTCCAGTTGGCTTCACCTGATTGCTGGCCATTATCCACTCATTTTGGTGCCTGAAGATAAAATTTGTTTATATTCTGAAAATTCAGTCTGATCAATTGAACAAAAATGATTAATAATTACATTAAATCAGACTAACCTAGGTTTGTATTCAACCACGAAATAGTTCATGGGGCATCCACCATCTTGCCAAGCATTGAGGTGAAGAGTGATGGAGGAGGAAGACACTTCAACAAAGCGGTGTTCTTCAGGAACCTCGGGCTTCTTGCCTTTTGTGCGGGTGTTCAGGACTTCTGAGGCTTCACCTGTTCCAATCCTGACACAAGAGTATTATGAGTGTGCAAAGTTTCCAAATTGGTGTTGTTCAACCTCTACAGGGATGAAGTGTTGACAAGAGTAAAGGTTCGGGTGACAGACCAGGAGGAAAATATGGTACATGGTACTTTAGGGGGGGGGGGGGGGGGGGGAGGGGGGGTGTTAAAAAAAAAAAAAAAAAAAAAATTCCAGGTGTTGTTGACAGATGACACAATTACTGTTGCAGATACTATGGAAAAGCTGCAAAATGTTGTTATGGTTCTTATGATTTCAATACTTCATCAATACAAAATACTACAATTATAAGACATTGAGACTTACTTGTTGTATGCGGAAGCATAAATCTGATACTGAGATCCACACCACAAAGATTCTAGTGTGTATGTACGTGTTGAGGCTGGCACCTGAACACTCTCCCTGTTGCTGAACTCAGGTTTGTAGTAGATGGTGTAGCCATGGATGGGTGTTGTGTCATCAATCACGGAGGGCTTCAACTTCACTTCAATGCTGTTTGTGGTGGTTGACTGGAGAGTGATTTCCGGAGGATGAGGAGGAGCTGTAGCCAGAGTAAAAGGAAAATTAATATATAGCTGCTGTTTACTGCTGAGGAACAATTATTGTGAGCAGCACACAAAGTGTGTTTTCTCTCCATAAGGCCAAATCATCTCAACACACTCTGCTCGGCTCAACCAGCCAGCTCTCTCGTAATACCATTCTCCTTTGTACCACCTCATTCCTCACTTGGTCCATATGTGTTACTCCACACATATTCCTCAGACACCTCATCTTCATTACCTTTAATCTCTTCCTCTCTGGTACTCCCATACTCAATGTTTCAGTCCCATACAGTACAGCTCCTTCAAACAACCTTCTCTTTACATTCATTGCCATCGCTCTGCAACTAAACAGTTTCTTCATTGCTCCCAACACCTTTCCTACATCAATTATTCTAACCTTCACCTGTATCTAGTCTAGATCTTTCAATTTGTACAAAATAAAATATCAACATTGTAATGCATTCCTATGCAAAAGTACTAAAAATTATATAGTCTACATTTCAGCCTATCTACCTGAAGTTTAGAGCCTATATTGTATAGTGTATAGTGTGTGCTTACCCTGGATGAGCAGCTTGTGTGTGATTGTGTCCTGGCCGTAGGCATTCTCCACCTGGCAAGTGTATTCACCAGCATCATCACGAGACACTTCACGGATCAAGAGAGAGCCCTCGGGGAGGAGGCGCATGCGGTCATTAGGGGTGAAGGGCTCACCGTGAACTGTCCACCTGTCAAGAAAAATCAATTGTTACAACTAGGCCTATAGGCTCTTCAAGGGAGGGCAGGTGTGGAAATTCCTAAGCCTTACAGCTTTTGAGATTTCACCAGTTATTCCATGCATTATCATAGCATATTAATGATGTCCAAAGAAGCTTTTGGCCTCTGGTGAAGCAATCATCTACAATGTTTGTATAGCAAATTGGTTCAATCAGGTGCATTCAACTTTGTGGCAATAGCTGGGGAAGCTACAAGAAAAAAAAAATAAATAAATAAATAAAATAAAATAAAATAAAATAAAATAAAATAAAATAAAATAACTCATCCTATAGGTGCAACATTATGATAAAAAAAAAATCCGTCTCCAAATATGTATGATTTACCTGATATCAGGAGTTGGAAGTCCGACAACCTGGCACAGTAGTTTGACATCCTCCTTGTAAGTAGCCAAATACTCTTCATCAAATGATGCAATCTTGGCAGGTACTGCAAGGATAGTTTTTTATTAGTTTACTCTGTTACTTTGTTCTGCATCTTTGTTGTAATGTAACCTACCACGGGAAGGTAAAATGAAGCTGGTATGTAAGTGTGAAATACAGTTGTGTATATGAAAAGCTGGAGATAATAAAGACATTTTACTTTCATTAAAAGTATTTCTTATTATGTAGTATTACTTGTCAAATGTAGATTAAAACAATCAAATATATTCAGGTATTCATAGCATACATTAAACCACCAGAAATTACTATTCTATGTACCTTTATTGGACAGCTTAAGGTGTACGAGGTCAGACATCTCTCCTTCGCCAACAGTGGTGGAAGCTGTTACCCAGAACACATAAGCATCTCGCCGTTTCAGTCCACTTGCCTCATAGCTAAGTTGAGATGGAAGCAATTTCTCCAGGGTAGCCTGCAAACAGATATTAATAGTTCAACTCAATAATCAATTCATATTGATGAAATACTGTTATAATCCTATGTAACATATCCCTCCAAAGCAAAAGTAATGCATATTCAGTTAAGAAGAAACTTAATTTATCACTCAACAATTTTTTTTCCTTTTATTTTTTCCTGTTACTGATTGTTATTATATGGCACTCCCTGAGAATAGTCTGAGTGTCTCCATCAACTTAATTATCGTACAATCATGTTCCTTCCATATTTTGCTTAAGACTTCAGCACATATACATCTAGTGTTGAAGTGTTTTCAGGTGTTGTGAGCCAATCCTAGATCTACACCATTTACATTTTCAATGTAGAAGATAATTAAATAATTACAAAGGAATGAAAATATTGGGAAAGGATCCAATGTTACCTTTGGCTTTGGTATGTTACAACATATGTGTGTGGTTATGTGGATTGTGTGGAATGAATGAATGAGGACCAAAAGATAAGAGAATGGGTTCCTTACCTCACTGTCACTCTTGCCATGTTCCTTGTAGTAAACAGTGTATTGTGTGATGATTCCATTGGGACGCTCGGGAGGAAGCCAAGACACAAGGATGGAGTCAGCAGACATGACTAAAGCCTTCACAGATGTGGGTGCCTCGGGAACTGAAAAGTAAATATTTTTGTGCAATGTCTTCCTCTACAATTTAAAAAATCAAGCATGACTTGGATAAAGGCAATGGATTATAAGTGAAACTGTACAATATCTTATAATGATAGTAGATATTAATACTGACATCACTGACAGCTTCACTGGAACTTTACAGACACAAGTTCTCAGCAAATGAAAAGATGATCAGTAATCAATCAAAGCATCTAAAATTTAATGACCAGTTAGTCATCAAAGAAATTTTAAAGTTATGTTATCTTGAGGTACTTACTGTCCTGATCAGTCTGACAGTGGATTGGCTGTGATCGAACTCCTTCACCGCCGGAGGTGTGAGCCAAAACCTGGAGGCTGTAGTTGGTGTACTTTTGAAGGCCGTGGAGATGGGTCTCAGTGGAAGAAGTGATCTTGATATCCTTACTCTCCTCATCTGTATGGCAATAAAAAATAAATGTTACTCTTACATGCATAAATATAAAAAATAAAATGAAAACATACCATGGACTACATAATTTCTCTGAGCATTCTGAGATATTGTGATAACATATTTACTCCTCAGAGCTTCCAATAATTGATCATGAGGTGCACACTTACCATACCACACATCTGAGGGTCCATAGAACACCTTGTATCCCTTGATGACTCCCTGCACAGTTTCCAGTGGAGGGGAAGACCAGGACACACGAATGGTCTGAGAGGTGAGGGTGGTGCAGGTAACGTCCTGTGGTGGCTGTTGGGGGGTTCCTTCTGCTGTGTAGGCCAGGAATTCCTCAGTCTTAGGTCCTTGTCCGATCTTATTGAAAGCAGAAACAACGGCAGCATATTCGGTGTACACACTGTTGAATAGAGATGAGGTAACTTGTGAGCAGGAAAAACATGTATATATATACATGAGAATTACAATTATGGTAAGGTTATTAACAACTAATTAATCTACAAATCTGATACCAAGCTTTCACTGGACTCATTGAAATTATTTGTCTGGCATTAAGAAGATAAATTTGATATCTTCCCACTTATAACCCAATTTACTGTACTGGAGATGGTTAAGAGTTTAGACTTCAATAGAAAATGAACACCTATCAAAACAAAAAGATTACTAAGGGAATAATGTATCACACTTTCTTTTCTTTCATGAATAAATCAACTTTAAACTTACTTGAGCTTTGAAATGACTAGGTGATGCTCTTTGCCCATCTCCTTACTGAACTCCACAGTCTCAAACACATAAGAACTGTTTGAAGAAGCGAGACGGTAGCCAACTTGGTATCCTTGAATATCTCCGTTCCATTCCTCCCTCAGTGGTGGCTTCCAGGTGACGCGGAGAGAAGTCTGATCCACAGCAATTACCTTAAGGTCACGAGGGGGGCCGCTAGGAGCTGAAATGTTGAGTGAGAAAGAAGTAATAACATAATAACAATAACTAAATGACATTGATTTGTATACTTACTTTTTTTTTACATTGTACAGACCAGAGATGCCCAATAAAGAATAGAAAATAATTATAATTTTGCATATTCCCTCAAAAAGCTTGCTATAAAACATTAAAGTCAAACTACTATTAATCTTTTGTTCACCTTCTTCAGCAGTGATGATGGTAACAGTGTCGGATGCCTCGGAGTCACCAATCTCATTCCTTGCAACAATACGGAGGTGGTAGGTGGTTGCAGGTCGAAGGTCAAGGACGGCTGCCATGTTCTGTTCACCAGGAACCATCATGCGCTCACCATCAGTCTCCCAGTTACCTGATAGAATAAATAGATATGTATTTACCTCCTCAACGTAATGCTATACAGATAAACTGTCAAAAATTCTAACTAGTTTCATATGCAAGACTCAGAAAATCCAATCTCCATTTGTAAATAGGTAAAGATGTTTCAGCAGTCAACTTACATTACTACTGAAGATATAATTTACGTTGGAAAAAAGAGGATTTACTATCAAAGTCACAGCTAAGTAACATGTGTAACCATACTGAAGACTTCAATTGTTTAAATAGCAAAATTGACATGATATCTAGTTAAAAAAAAAGATAGAGAGAGAGAGAATAGAAAAGGATAGTACATACGTCGGCTGAGTTTGTATTCCACAATGTATCGGGTGATGGGGGAGTTGCCATCGTAAGGTCGAGTCCAAGAGAGCTCAACAGAACGTCCACTCTTGTCAAGGACCTTCAGACTGCTTGGCTGTTCTGGGGTTTCTGTTCATAATATAAAAAACAAAACATTATCAGTATTACGTAATAGTAATAAAGCTTCACCTTTACCAACTTTTTTTTATTTTATTTATATATCATTAACCGTTGGTGCCAGTAGGCTTATTGAAAAAAACAACTTAGATACATTATTATGAAATATTTGCTTAATATTAATTTGGTGATGACTATGTTAGATGGGCTAAGATATAACAGAAAAATCGTTGTATTCTCTACCTTGTCCTATAATTCTTGATCTCTACATCAAAATATACTCTGCTGTTGTACTATTTCTTTTTAGACAAATGACTTAATTTCTTCTTAAAGGCAGCTTATCAGCTTTAGTTAGTTGATAAGTATTCGTGGGAGTATTGTAAAGATTCTACTATAACCCCTAGGCATGCTTGGGTTGAACCATTAAAGGAGCACGAACTGGTATTTATGGGAGTGGTACAGTACCTCTAATGTCACAATAATGAGGTCAAGTAATGTACAAGTCACTAATGACTGACCCAAAAAATAATTCCTCAATTAATTTTTATTGATTACATATTAATTATTTTGGGAATTATCATATATAACTAATTCCTAACCTCATTGAAATGCAATCGATATATGGAATTGCTTATAGATTCTCTTCTAACAACTAAAAATACCTCCACAGGGTTTCAAATCTCCAGTAAAAAAACTGCACTAGTGATTACTTTTGTTACTTGGTACAAAAATAACAAGAAAACTTTTATGTTATAATTTCACAAAAACTGAGCCATTGAAATAATTGAGAGGAACTTCTGGTGTTTCATTATAGAAAACAAACCTTGAATGATAAGGTTGATGTTAGTGTCAGCACTTCCAAAAGCATTAGTTGCGACGCAGGTATACACAGCAGAGTCTGACCGATCAGTTGTCTTGATGCTCAGGCTGCTGTGAACACTGCCACCACGCATCTCCTCACGGATGGTGTATCTGTAAAAAAATAAAGCAACAGTACTGGGTTAAGTAGTCTGAAAAGATTTTATGAAGGATTTATATTTACTATTAAAATTAAATCTGCCCAGTGGTGAGACTGCAAGAATACTAACACTGTATTCCTTTCATATACTACAATGAAAACTGTTGGTTGCAAAGTTCATTAAACATCTTATTGAAGGTGAAACATTACCTTGGTTCCTTTGCTTGGTCAATGCTGTGCTTACTCTTGCTCCACAAAATTCCAATAGGTGTTTCTCCTTCAGCCTCACACTCCAGGACGGCATCTTCACCTCGGCTGGCTGTCTGGTTACGGTACTGAATCTTGAACTGGGGAGGAGCTGAAAAGGGTTTCATTTATAACATCACATTAATCATTATTTTACTCTTCCTGTCTTATAACACACTTCACCTTCCAAAAACTTTCAGGCATTCTTCCTATGTGGCTGAACCTTCTCAGGCAGAGTTCTATCTAATGACACCCTCTATTCTACTTCAAAGTATTTATTTAACACACATAACTCTATCATCCATTTTCTCGTCACATGAACTGAAGTCTGTCCTATTATTTTTTAACCCAGACCTTATACATGCACATATCCTATCTATATATATCACTCACCTTGAACGCGCACATAGATGACAGTAGAGAGTCCGGCACCGATGCCATTGTTAGCTTCACAGAGGTAGTAACCTTCATGGGACTTCTGGATGTTGATGATTTGCAGTGTGCCGTCATCAGTTACCTTCACGTTGGGGTTGCTCACAGCAAGGTCACGGTAATCACCAGGTGTGGTTCCTGGTGAGAGAATCATTAGCATTATATTACTTGTTTCATAAAATTAATATCTTGTTTGAAAGAAATAACCTAATTAAAACTTATACAATTAAAAAGTTTCCCTGCATTACATACCTGCAGCCTTCTTCCATCCAAGAGAGGGTCGGGGGAAGCCATCAGCTTTGCATTCAAGGCGAGCATCACTTCCAAGGGCAAAAGCCTTATCAGTGGGTTCTACAATCCAGCGAGGTGGTACTGTTGCCATGATAAAGAATATATAAGAACATGTCCTCCATACCAGCATAACAACATATTCAAGTAAGTTACATAAGTTCTTCCCTTTCTGCACAGAAGACATTATATAAAATAACTCAAAGATTGTTGGTGTTTTTTAAATTCTAATTATGTAAAATTCATTATTCATCAATATTTCAATATATCACAATATAACACAATAACACTATATCAAATATATATCAAAACACTTAAACTACACTAATATAATTTAATGCAATTACTATGCATGCTGCACAAAACACAAAGTAAAAGGAAACTGAAGTGAAAAGGTTCAGTCCCTGTAGTTAGTCATTCCCACAAGCTGAGTGTGTAACGGGGAGTTTAGGGAAAGGACTACACAGGAAGGAGGTGAACACATTCTATGGTAACTTTAAAGAGGTGCTTGCATACTACAAGAGTAACTAAAATAAAGCACTGCTATGTTATCTGATGATGGAAGCAGAGAAAGAGGGAGGGAGGGAGGGAGGGAGGGAGGGAGGGAGGGAGGGAGGGAGGGAGGGAGGGAGGGAGGAGACTAAGAAAAATGGTGCAAGGGTGTTACTAGTTTGATCAGTATTATGGGAATCATTACAGGTATGAACAACTCAAAGTAATGACTTGTGTCTTGATTCATTCAATTTAGGAATTCTTTATGGTTTAATTATTCACGTAGTATATGTTATTTACAGTAATCAAAATAATTTTGGTAATTGATTTGAAGTTACCATGATAATTCTTAGAAACATATAGCAAAGACTGGAATCAAATACTCATCTACCATTTGATATTATTCAAAGTAAAATACCAACTATTATGTTTAAGCTTTACATACCGCAGAGTAAAAACCTATTCTTAACATGGTGAGAAAAGAATTGCAGTTATTGAAAGTGATTCAAGACAACAGGAAAAAGAAAACTACACAGCTAACAATATGCATTTTATCATGCTATTTTACTTTCATGCAATTAAACTATAAACTTATTAATAATGGAAATAAGGGAAAAAAAGATTCTTATGATAGCTAACAGAAAATATAATGTGGTAAGGGATAAGGAAAAGGATTAGGTTATGTATTTCATGAGATTCTCCCTGTTCCTTCATTTCTTTTGGATAAACAATGATTACATTTTAATTGGTACAGCCAATTTGTTTTTTGAAAAAATTTGGAGGTAGCGGACACCCTCAAACATGTTTTCGGAAAACCTCTATTTTTTTCAGTTTTCAATTGTTAGTAGTATCGACACAAATCCAGCCAGTTATAAGAGCACTGAAAAATAAGCCATAAACTGCAACACCGTCAATGATAAAATCCACAAAAACACAACAGGCAACTAAGTGTCGAGAGTAAGCAGAGGATCACACCTTGAAACAACTCAAACTAAGAATATTAAAAACAGTTCTGCAATGAAGAAGAGTAAACCTGCCAGACACCACAAGGGACTCCCCCAACAAAACATCATTACAACTAGTCTCAGTTGCAACCAGGAAGAACCACCACCACTCACTAGATCTATAAATATTTTTTTCTTCACAGCATGGAGTTGTCACAAGGCCTTCAATATCTGTACAAAAACTTTGCACATACTGATGTTACTGATGATCAAATAAAACTTCTTCATTCACCTGTTTTTAGGATACCTCACGTATGCTTATTAAAGTAGTTTAAAGATATACACGCAGTATCTATTTTTGATGTCACTAGAATGTTGAATAATTTATATTTAACATAATTCAGCCATTTGTTTAATTTTTGCCTTTAATCAGAATTTGCCTCAGATTCTTAATTTATTATTACTGGTACAGAATAATCCTTTAGAGGTCAAAGCCTCTTGACAAGAAACAACAATGAAAAATATTCTAGAACACTCGGTGCATCATATCTATAGATGTGGCTCAGCAGGAAATATTCATCAACTTCAAAATGCAAGAATAGAATGACAGTTTCTGCCGCTGCCACCACCACCACCACCACCACCACCTTTACTTCAAGAATATATGACAGTTGAATTATTGCATGTGAAAATAAAAAATAACTTGCATCATTACGTTTATATAACAGATGAATGATATTGTATTGAAACAAAACAGGTGACCTTAATCTGCAAAAGGTACATATTGTAATTTTCTTGATAAAATTTTAGAACTTTTGTTTTTAATATAATACTTTAATACTGATAACCTTACGATAACTCCAAACAAAGTTAAGGTATGATGTTCCTGAGGTTAGGCAAGATGTAGTATAGCTAATATGTTAGTGTTAAGCTGGGACAGACAGATGGGCACTGAGCTGCATGGCAAACATGGACAATTTACAAACAGTTTGGCTCCACGGCACACTATATTTTGATGGCATTCTTGTATGGTTTTGAAAATTTAACTTATACTGAATAACACCAACACTGGATATTAGAAGGTAATTGGTGAAAATAGGAAATACCAAATGTAAAAAAAAAAGTCTATATGAATATATAACTGCTGATTTTACATAAGTTCTTAAGAAAACGGATATTGGAAATTTTAATTCCCAGAGGCAAATTGTTAATAAGACTTTGGAATTTTTTTTTTATAGCATCTCAACAGCTCTTCATAAGCTGAAAACAACAATTGATTTGGAAAGTTGACAAATCTAATATAGCCATCGTTCATTTCAAATTGGATAACAATTTTTTTGGAGACGAATGAAAAATTGTTCCACGCAGCTCAACCCCCAAAGAAAGCACAGACATCTCTCCTACCCTGGACTGATAATTCAGCTGCAAAGGAGATTTTTCCAGCACCATTTTGTGCAAGGCAATCATAGTCGCCATTATGAAGCCACGAAACACTGGGAATTGTCAATATAGAGGTTCTGTCGCCAATGAGCTGAGTATTTATGCCCATAGGAAGGTCACTGACACCATTGTAGTGCCATGAGATGTTCAAGGGAGCATCTCCCGCAGCCACCACGCAGACTACTTGAGCAAAAGCACCATCACGTCCCGCATTCTCGGGGAATTTAAAAGGCACAATTTCCGGTGGCACTGGAAAGGTATGAGGATGAAAATGAAATCCTATCTAATAAAAATGCAACACTAAGAAGAATGTGCTATAACATGTGAGTATGAATGGCGGATGAATAAAAGAAATTTGCATTTGCAAATGAGGTGAAATTGATTTATAGTAAAGTGTTTATGGTTACTGAAAAAGCCAGCAGCAGGAGGCAAAATAATAAGTGTTTATCTTGCCTCAAATACTGCTAAAGAATTAGTAATTATGTAAAATTTAATCAATAAAAGATGAATTGATAGAACAGCTGCAAGCAAGCTATACAGCAAGCAAAAGCAGGAGAGCAGATACACAGTGCTAACTTGTCTCCATTTCCACCACAAAATGAGTAAAGTAGAAAACTATCAACCTTCAACATGAGGTGGTAAGGAAGGAAGACCCCAGGGAAGCTAGAAGCAGATT